>JAGPYM010000078.1:0-89424 GCA_020736575.1 Thelonectria olida
GCACAACTAGTTTTATGCCTTGGTGCTTTGCCCTTGGCCGGGCACCTCTTACGGCGATCCCAAGTACCGGCTATTACGCAGGATGTATGGATCGCCCGCACTTGTTTGGTCGTCCTCGTGATTGCCTATTGTATGGCTGGCCTGGCCGACACCTTGCTGGTATTTGTCACTGCAGTCGTCTTGTCCGGGGTTAATTTCTGCTTGAATCCAGCGCTACGCAGTCTCTTGCTTGCCATGGCGCACAGCGCTGGTGCCGGCGCTGTGCTTTCGGCCGTGGAGGTCCTGAACGCGCTGAGTGCGGTTGTCTCCGGGCCAATCGTGGCCGCCGGCTTCCGGCTCGGTTTGCGCTGGGGGGCAAGTGGCTTGGACTGCATTGGTTTATAGCCATGCTCATTTTGCTGCCCGGTGCCATTATCGTGGTTTGCATTCCGTTTGGCGTAGTCGACCGAAAGGGCGGTATCACTGACGACGAAGATGAGACCTGAGAAGGGTGACCAAAAGTCGACCTTTACGCGCGAGGAAGTACAAAAGCTCGAATACTTGGGGTCCTGCTTTGCTGCCAAATCTTGAAAGAATCTGTCTCGGGCCATGTTCGCGTGTCCGTATTTCCATCCTGCGCTATTGCTCCAACATCCGCGCTGTAAAGTCTACTCCCCCAACCCCTTTTTGTTTCTTTTGTGTTTCTCTGGCTCGCTGAAAATTTGAGAGCGCCAATCCCTTCGTCCATGGTGGCTATTATCACCAGGTCTTCATTGGAAAGAGCTTGAGTATCTGCATCATCAGCTGAAGACCTTGTGAAGGGAAGAAATGCGACACTCGCCGGCCACTTCCAGACTCTGGACTGGTTGCTGAATGAGGTTTAGGTCACCAAACGCAAACTTGGGGAGCTGCACGGACACTTGCGGAGGAAGAAATACCGTGATGCCCAGGACTCTGAAGACTTGGCCTGGCTCGTCGCAGCAGCCGAGTTATCATGGCAAAAGCGTGAAGAGTATTTCAACAAGGCAGACGACACCGCAGCCTACTCCACGGCAATATGGCTCAACCCGACGCTCAAGCACGAGCGGTGCACAAAGCTTGGTCAGATCATGACGATAAGCGGCCGTGGATTGTAACTGCCAGCACAGCCGTGAAGCAGCTCTGGCTTGACGAATACAAGGGGAAGTACCCATTAAGCTGCAAGGCCAACAGCGATCTTGCATCGTCGGACAAGCTCCGCCCACATGGCGTCGCGGCCGTTCAGTGTGCGCTGGACAGCGTCCTGGTTCTCGTGCGCGCGGCGCAGGAGATACTTCATGCACTCGCCAGTGGTTCCCCAGACGAGGTACTTGTAAGTAGGCAAGTTGGCCATCTTGTTGGTATGGCCGGCCTGGACAAGCTCGCAGCTGACCTCATCGGCCATGCCCTGGAGCTGAGCAAAGGTGATGCCAGACTTGGCACCGCCGGCGTCGCAGATGGCGCGAGCCCGGCGGACAGACTCAGCATTGTGTGTGGCAAGGACCATGTGGGCATTGGGGAACTCCCCCTTGCCCTCAACAACAGGACCCCACTGGCGGGTGAGGACAGCAGCGGCAACAGCATTGTAGCAGGCATCGGTCTCCCCCTTGGTGTCGTGGAAGCATTGGCGGGGATCGGAGCCGAGGTAGGCGCCACGGACGAGCTTGACACCCAGGGTGAAGCCGCCCTCCTGGGCTTCGGCAAGGTGGCGAGAAATGACAGCAGGTGTAGCCTTCCTGTATGCCTGGTAGGTACCATAGACAGTGGCAGAGTCAGCAGAGGTGTTGTACTTGCGAGCAAACATCTTGGTCCAGCTGTCGATTCCATCCTGGAGAGCATCCTGCTCGGCATCAAAGAGGAGTCGAACACAGCGCTGCTGGGCAAGGGTGCAGATGTTGTCGATGGACTTGTAGAGGTGGGCAGAGGGCTCGTTGTTTCCGGACAACTGGTACAGAGCGAGGCGGCCGGCACCAGTGAACTTGAGAGCGACGTAGTCACCGGGCTCGGCCAGGCTGACGGTCTCGAGAGTGCCATTGGCCCAAGGCTCAATCTCGGCGGCGATGTCGTGAGCAGTCTCCTTGCCTTGGTCCTCGGCAGCAGCGGCCTTTGCCTCATTCTGGCTCAAGACAACCTCCTTGGCGTAACCGAGAATGACGCCTCTGAAACCAATGTCCTTGAGGCCGGCGATGGTGGAGCGAACCTCGGCAGGAGTCTCACCAGCGCAGAACTGAGCGTAAATGGTTTTCTTGAGGAAGAAGCGGAGAAGAGGGTTCTGGTCGGGGTTGAGGATGGGGTTTTCGGTGTGAGCCAGGATCGACATGATGCGGAGAGACGGGGCCAGGAGAATGGCAGAGGAAGAGACGAAGCTGGTGAAGAAAGAGCGGATGATCGTGCTCAAGGGCAGAATGGAGAGAGGGGCGTTCTTGGGCTCAGTGATGGGCGGTTGGGTCGTGGGATCAACCGTGGGCAGCTCGGTGACGGTGTTGGTGCGTCGATGCGAGGAGCGGATGTCGTTGCGCTCCAACGAGTGCATCGAGCGGCGCTGAAGACGGAGGCATGATGACGAGGAGGCTCCGAAGACGAGAGCAGGGAAGGCCCGAAACACGAGCAGGTGAGAGTGCCCATACGCAGGGGCGGGCTTCATTGCAGTTCTGGTTTGTCGAAGAGAGTAGTTGACAAGAAGGTGCAGGAAGGATGGCGGTGATGGGATGTTAAGAGGCAGTGGCGTGCGTATGCGCATGCGTCTGTGTGTGAGGATCACGGCACCGAGATGCTGCTTGTTTGGCGGACGGGTTGGCCGAAGGCTGGAGCAAGCCTTGGTGGAAGATGGCAAGGCAAAGGCTATCAATCAGGTGGGTGTTGCGTGAATCGGGAACGGACTGGGCGAACTCTTGGTGTTGAGCCAAGACGCGTCACGATGAAGAGATGAATATAAGTTCGATGGAAAACGAAGGGAGGGAAGGACAAAGGGTTGGAGGCCAGAGGACCATTGGATTCGTATACTATTTGCCGTGGTGTGCGACTCACGATGGGGGGGTGGGCTTGGCTTGGAGGGCGAGCCGGCCGGAGGAGACGGACATGGAGGTGGCCCATCGGGCCAGCGAAACCAGACACCGTGACCACGGCAGTGGAATACTATCGACATTCTAGCCAACTGGCGGACACGACTGTGCGAGTATTTAACTAGTCGCCATGACGGGCCCTTTCTTCGTGGCAACAGCTTCAGGCCTTATTAAACCGGACAACCCCCTTCAAGCAGCGCTTTGGGCATAAAACACTCTTCATCACTAGATGCCATAATGAGTGTACCAATGACGGATTCCGTTGACCTGGCCACGACCGCAGTCAACAGCCACCGAACGCTGCCATCAAACGCAGTCGTGCAAAACGCAATACACGACTATATTCTCAACCTCGAAACCAAGCTCAGAGCCCTTAATAAGTATGTAAGTAGCTCACGACTGTGTCACAATGGCCACCGCACTCAGTGGCTAAGCTGTACCGTGAGCACAGATCCACGAGAACCCAGAGCTCGCGTACAAGGAGCACAACGCCCACGATGCCATCTGTGACTTCCTGGAAGGACTCGGCTACCAGGTGACGCGACATGCGTACGGATTGAAGACGGCGTTTGAAGCTATTAGCGGGAGTGGTGGCAGGACAGTCAATTTCAACGCAGAGTACGATGCACTCCCGGGAATGGGCCACGCCTGCGGCCACAACCTCATTGCCACGGCCAGTGTGACTGGGTTCATTGCTCTCTCCTATGCCCTGAAGCAGTTCGGCATCGATGGGCGGGTGCAGCTCCTTGGTACACCGGCTGAAGAAGATGGAGGTGGAAAAATTGATCTGCTCAATGCCGGAGCGTATGAGAAGGTCGATGTGTCGCTGATGATGTAGGAACTCCTGCCCCCGGGCTCACTGTGCTGTTGCCGGAGAGCAGAAGGAGCTGACTGCGACACAGGCACCCAATGTCGGATGCCGAATATGCAGACAAGGGCGTCTTGGGCTCTGCAGGGTTCTCATCCGTCGCATCCTACAACCTCCAAGGCACCTACCACGGCGTCAGTGCCCATGCCGGAGCCACGCCATGGGAGGGCGTCAACGCGCTCGATGCCCTGGTCTCAGCCTACATCAACATCTCGATGCTGCGACAGCAGATTCGGCCCCCGGAGAGAATCCACGGTGCTATTGTTGAAGCCCCAAAGCCCACCTCCAATGCCATACCGGCGCTTACCAAAACTGAGTATACGGCCAGAAGCCCGACGATTAGGGGCGCGAGGAACCTTGGAGGCAGAATCCGTCGGTGCATGGAGGCTGGCGCGCTTGCCACCGGTTGCAAGTTGGATATTGAAGAAAAGGCTGGGTACGCCGAGTTGCGTGTCAACGAAGCCCTGTGCAGCTCGTTCCAGCAGCACATGGCCGCCAATGGCATCAAAGTCCTGAAATCCGAGGGGCCCGTTGCCGCGGCCACAGACCAGGGCAATGTTTCCTACGCGATACCCGCCCTGCATGCAATTGTTGGCATTCCGGCGGATGATGGATCCAAGAACCACACGGTCGGATTTACCAAGGCAGCAGGGACCGCTGTCGCGCATGAGAGGACAGTCGTGTCCGGCAAGGCCATGGCCATGACGGGCTGGGACGTGCTCACCAATGACGCCTTGTATGAACAAGTCAAGCAGGACTTTGAGAGGGATAAGCAGTTCCGGTAGGAAGAGATTCGTGTATTTTGCTTCAAATTCCATGCCGCTCAATCTACATGCAGAAATGTGTAACCCTACTCTAGATTGTTGAGATGGTACCGCAGCTGGGATGAGGACACGAGGACAACGCACCTGATAAGCCCTTGTCCGCAAAGAGGTGCTGGGGCTTGGTGTAGAGCATGTGTACAGTAGCCGTCGTGCCACTCCCTGTCGTTCTTCCAGGCCGTGAACGCATAGACACCAAGTCCTAGTTGATGCCGGCGTCCAAGATCTGGTGCCGCCAGCGGAGACAAGCCCAGTTGGCAAAGCACGAGGATGATTGCTGGTAATGCATGATACGATTGGCATACAGTAATATATTTCGCCCGACCCAGCCATAAAAACACAGAAGTAAGCTCATCAAAGAACTCTACTCCCGTTTTTCTTTGTCTGGACAAAAGAGTCTCATCTTCTTCTCACCCGAGTTGTCTCGTTTCGCCTCAACATCAACTTCACTGGAACCAACCATCATGTCCAAGAGAAGCGACAGCCACTGCGCCAATGGCGAGCTTCCAACCTCTTCCCGCACTGCCAGTACCAACGCTGCGCTCGCGGCTGAAGAGAACTTCTCCGCCAAGAATTACCAGTCGCTCCCCATCGTATTTTCCCGCGCACAGGGGGCCTCTGTCTGGGATCCTGAAGGTCGTCAATATCTTGACTTCCACTCTGCCTCGACGGCTCTCAACCATGGCCACTGTCACCCAAAGCTCGTCGCTGCTCTCGTTGAGCAGGCTTCACGGCTGACGCTCACCTCCCGCGCGTTCCACAACGATGTATATCCTCAATTTGCTCAGATGGTGACCAAGCTTTTCGGCTACGATAGAGCTCTCCCATCGAGTACCGGTGCTGAGGCGTCTGAGACGGCAATCAAGATTGCTCGAAAATGGGCGTACAAGGTCAAGGGCGTCCCCGAGAACCAGGCCATTGTGTTCGGCGCGGCGGGCAATCACCATGGACGAACGGTACGTAATCCGACTTTATCAACCGCATGTAGGTCAGAATTATTGACACGGAAAACGTTTTGCAGTTGGCGACCATTGCTTTGGCCTCTGATGCCATGTCTCGCGACAAGTATGGCCCGTTGGACCCAAACATCAGCTGCGTCATCCCGGGAACCGACCGGAACATCACGTACAATGACAAGGCTGCCCTTCAAGAAGCCTTTGAGGCAGCGGGGTTCAACCTCGCTGCCTTTATCATTGAGCCAATCCAAGGGGACGCGGGCGTTATCGTAGCCGATGACGGATATCTCCAACATGCAAGAGCGCTTTGCGACAAGCATAATGTGCTGTTGATCTGCGACGAAATCCAGACGGGAATTGGGCGAACCGGAAAGTTCCTCGGCCACCACTGGAGCGGAATCAGGCCTGACATGGTTCTGCTGGGCAAGACCATGACCGGAGGCATGTATCCCGTCTCGTGCGTGCTGGGCGACAATGATGTAATGCTCACTGTTGAGCCCGGAACGCATGGGTCGACCTACGGCGGCAACCCGCTCGGGGCAGCCGTAGCGATGCGCGCTCTCCAAGTCGTTGAGGAGGAGAAGTTGGCCGAAAATGCTGAGCGCCTCGGCCGCATCATGCGCGACGGCCTGAAGGATCTTCAGGCTCAGACTCCCATCATCGAAACGGTTCGCGGAAGGGGTCTGCTCAACGCTGTCGTAATCGACCAGTCCAAGACGAATGGGCATTCCGGTATACGCCTGTGCGAATTGATGAAAGAGAGAGGTCTTTTGGTAACTACCAACCCACCATTCCGTCATTGAATATAGCAGATTACTCACTGGTGGCAGCTCAAATCCAGCCGTACAGGCATAATCCGCATCTCTCCTCCCCTCGTGATTAAGGAAGAAGAAATTAGATGGGCACTCCAGATCATCAAAGAGTCTATCGATGAACTTATGCAGCTCCCCCATGCTTCATAGGAGAGAATGTCGATCAAGCCTGAGGATAACGCGCAGACAGTGAAGAAATTGTCGTCCATGATTGAGAAGGTTCATGTCATATCAGCGTTGCAGGCAACAAATAAATAGTTGTATCCATTTCCTCAGTGGGCAAGAGACTCAGGAAGTGAGAAGGTATACATATAGCGTAAAATAATACCTTTATTAATCATGAACAAAAAAGGATATTGCATTCACTCCAACCCATCCAACCCAGCAACCGGTTCTATGGAGAGACTGCTACCGCATTCCCGACAAGTCCCACATCTTGGTGGTTTTCGTCCGCATGAATTTACTGACATCCATGACTTCCGTCGCATCCTCGTAAAGCCGATCCTCACTGTCTTGTGGGAAGAATTGCTGAACTGCCTTCCTCATTGCAACCTTGTCTGACCATGTTCGTGGAACTGATTCGTGTTTTCCCAATTGGCGAAGCACCGTCGGGAGTTGGTAAGCAGGGAGATCTCTCGAAAGGTCGCTTCTGATGGTATCCAAGTCGACTTTTTCAACGCCATCGTGCAGCCGCACAAGGGCAGCTACCCGGGTGTCGCAGTGCGGATCTGCCACTGGTACGATGTATCCCTCTACGATATAGGGGAGCGCAGTCAAGTTGGCTTCAACTTGAACTCGAGGGACTTTGTAGGTATAGAACTTGAATACTGCGCCAACGAAAAAAAAACGTCAGATTATGCTTCATCCGCAAAAATGGGTGTGAGAGGTGGCACTGACAATCCATATTTGCCCTTCCTTGAAAGACCAGTTTTCCATTGTGACGGGTGACTAGATCTCCAGTCTTAAAAAATCCTTCCGGGTCGAGACATTCAGCCGAAGCATCAGGGCAGTTCAGGTATCTGACCAAACGTGAGGATGTGTTGGCCAATATCGTTGGATCAAGTGTGAAGGAGGTACATACCCAAGAAATAAAGACGGGGTCTTCACAAGGAGCTCTCCTTCATCACCTTTTAACTTGACCGCAACATTTGGAAGAGGTGTTCCCAAGTCATTCTGCGCCGTGCCCGTGTCAGCAAAGGTGTAGCCCCAACTGCAGCCTGCCTCACCTCGGTAATTCCCAATTCTCCATCGCAGATTGATATCTCCTGCGTTTCTGTCGACCCATACAACACCTTGAGTGGCCGTCCACCACGCAGGTTCTGCCAAAATTCCTTCAGCCTCTTGGAAGGCATGGCCCCAGTTGCACAAGCATCGCGAAGGTACTGGGCGCCTTGAATATACTCTTGAACGATGGGCTCAGGCAACTTCGAGATGTGGTCCTGGAAGTAATGCATCAAACCGTACCAGAAAGTAGGAGATAGGACAATTTTGGTGGCGGTCTTCTCTCGCAGTTTCTCCCATATTAGGTTGTAATTGCGTCCGAAATTCTGAATCTCGATGCGAACCCCAGTGAGAAGCATTTGAAACACTTTTGTGAAGTAGACGGACCAGAACGCCCCGCTGGGTATGAGGCATATGTCGTCGTTTGGCCCTGCTTCTGCCATCCGAGCATACTTATTCATGGTTTTGCGTGCGTGCAAAACACCCTTTGGAGGCCCAGTTGTGCCTGAAGTAAAGAACAAGATGCTGGGGCAATTCTCAGCCACCACAAGCGATGCATCGAGGGTATACGCTGCAACTGGCAGCAGAGCGCTGACATCTTCAACTTGGCTCTCAATAGAAAAGGTAGGGATTTTGACTTCCTCTTGAATGTTCGCACCAAGGGCCACTTGCTCGGGGCCAACGAGAAGACAGCGTGCGTTGCATTGTTGAAGCATATATGCCGCCTCAGCGGGAAGCGCACATGTGGCTGTTGTTTTGACTGTTAATCGGTCCAAGTTTATTTCCTCTTATCACAAAACTCACGCATTGGAACAACTACTCCCCCTAGAGCCAGAACAGCGAGAACCGCAACGATGAACTCATAGCCATTTGGCGCCAAAACAGCAATGTACAAATCTCCTTGCTTGTCCAAAACACATTCGTCGAGGCCTCGCAGCTTCTCGAAGAGTTTCACGGTGCCATGGAGAATGTGACGATAGCCAAACTGTGTACCGTGGCTGCGGTCGTCGACAATGACTTCGTCCCGTTTTTGGGTGGCTAGTTTTAGGAGCCGGGAGAAGAGAACGTCATCGGGTAGGTTTTTGAGTTGAAGTTGCATGTTTTCAAGAGCTATGCGATTTCAAGCTGAACGCAGAGAATATTGGGAGAGCGATCGAGCTGGGGGGATTGCTTGATATTTGACTCTAGAGACGAGTCAACGAATCTGCAGACTTGCATACCGGCGCCTCGGCAGCTGGACATGCTCGACGACATTGGGCCGCCAAGTGGCTCCATTCGTAGCGCAGCAGCTCTTCGATAGCTACTGTTGGTGTGTCGCCAAACATGTCGGTGTAGTGGTTCTGGAATCGCATTCAGCCTACGGAAGTTGGCATCGACACAAACTGGTGAGCTATACTGAGTGCCCAGATTTCTAGAGAAAACTTGCGATCGGTAGTTTCTATTCTATTTTTTATAAGACTCCTTTCCTACCGCCTGATTGGTGGCGACTGGCAACACCGCTGTACGAGTTCAGAGACTGAATGGCTGATTTGCATATGGCATCAATGTCCCCGTGGATAATGAAGGCATTCCATCCCATGTCAATTCTGCTCTCCACTGTAGAATGAGATATACCGAATCCCATCATGGGAAGGTTATTGGCCTTGGCTGCGTCCCGTATCCTTTCGAGGGCAGACACAAAAACAGGTTCATCCCCGTCGAGACTCCCTGTAGCCAATCCCATACACAACCGCAAATCACCGGTCCCGACAAAAAGGCCGTCAACTTGACGCCAAAAATGTTAGCATACGTATGACTCAAAATTCGGTATACACGAATCAAAATCTTGTCTTGTTTTCCTGGACAATGGCCGAGGTCAGAATGGACGGCACGTACCTCCAGGAACTCTGCAGATCTCTTCAATGTTTTCCAATCCTTGCAGATCCTCAATCTGACAGATTGCAGCTGCGTGGTTGTTCCACACATCGTAGGTCGTCTGGCCTTCTGGCGTTCTATTTTGCTGCTCGTTGATTAAGGCAGCAGGAGGGAAGCTTCGGTCCCCCATGGGCGGAAATCTTGCCAGTCGAACCAGTTCCTCGGCCTGTCTGGCATTCTGGATGTGAGGCATAATCACTCCTCCTGCACCCGCATTCAGAGCATAAGGCACCAGCTCTGGTGAGCAGCCTGGGATCCGCACCAACGGCACCATTGCACCGTTTGAGTGATACTGAATCGTCCGAATAAGACTCACAAGTAGAGTTGCGTTAAGCGGCGTGTGCTCCTGTGTACAAATATCAATCAGATGGCCATTCCCATTATCAGCCTACGACAAGTTCTTTGTTGTCTTCGGGCAACAGGGAACCAACCGCATCTATAAAGCAAAAGTGATAGGGTGTCGAAGCGACGATTCGCGCCGCCTCTTCATGGGGGATTCGACAGCCGGTGCCCCAGAGTATCGCACCAGATTTGAGCATCGACTTGAAATTAGTTGGCTGAGCCAAGCTCAAAGCATTATAGTCCTTTGTGTTGATTGTTCTCATCTTCTCGTGAGCAGTATCTTCCGGCGAGGACTGTGGCTGATGATGGAAGTGCCCAGAAGGCATTGTTCAAATGATCGAATGATTAAACGAGCTAAAATTGCGAATATTCTCATATATATGTATGTAGTTGATCTTCCAATGCACTAGCAAATTGCCAAGTGAACCAGCCGAACGAGCTCGGCGGGTAGCTGACCCCATAACCGACTCTTTTGTAGAATATGAAGAAAAAGATAACTGCGGCGCTAGACCTTGCCAGGCCCTACTAGGGTAGTTTTAGGCGAAAAGATAGGCTATGCACGCAATAAGCGATAGTAGAATGATGCCACTTGGGTGAGGATGAGGTACGTGATGCAGCGACAAAGGCGGCAGAGCACACGGAACATTCTGGGGTGCGGATGATGGGGCGACACTTTCACAGATAAGGGCGAGAGAACATTGAATGGTCAAAAGTATTTAAAGCAAAATGCCTCTCATCGAAATAATCGATCCAAGCATTCAACTCTACTTTAACAACTCATTGCCGGAAAGTATGGTTGTCGAATCGACAAAGGCCGCAAATCTTACCTCGGTTTCACTGGCCGGACTGCTTGCCGGTGAAGCCGATTCTGTTGGTGATCTTGTGTCTTCTTGCAAAGGAAATGGCTTCTTCTATCTTGATTTTCGCCATCCCTCAACACAAGACACTTTGAAGCATGTTGAAGAACTCGCCATCATTGGAAAGTCAGTGTTCAAGTTGCCGTTGGAAGAAAAAGAGGAATACAGCACCGAGAAGTATCTACCTTCAAGGCTTCTAGGGTACGTCTTTGTTTCACCCAGCCTCGCTCCCATCATCCCGTTTTATATCATGACAGCGCTAAAATCGAATGATATAGTTACAAGCGAGCCGGCTGTTCTGTTGGACCATTCGCTGGGAAGAAGGATGGCTACGAGAGTTTCTCGGTACGTTTCTCTCGCCGCGATCCGTCTACCGGCTGCCATCTTTGCACAGAGTAAGCTAACATGGCTCGGTTAGATTCACAATAATGGCATATTCGGCCAAGATGCCATGATTGTCCCTCAAGCCATCGATGCCAACTTAGCTCTTTTCAGGACCTTCATGGGTGAGGTTCACGAGTACACCGACTGCATCCTCTCCATATTATCAAAGGCTTTGCAGCTTCCATATGACTTGAAAGACTGCCACAGGAAGGACAAGCCATCGTCGGCAAACATGGCGATGCTGAATTACTTGCCTTGGGGCAGCAGCGATGAGAGAATCGGCAACATGGCCCATACTGACATGGGAACCTTGACTGTGGTCTTCTCAAAGTCCGATGGCTTGCAGGCCATGCTGCCTGGGCGTGACGAATGGTCATTTATCCCACCCCGAGAGGGACATGCCGTTGTCAATGTTGGAGACTCGCTGCGCTTCCTCTCCAACGGCGCCTTGGCTTCGTCTCTGCACCGTGTCGTTCCTCCACCCGATTCCGAGGGCCAGGACAAGTTCTCCGTCATCTATTTCCTACGGCCAGAATTTGACGCCAAGTTTACAACCCATGATGGAAAAGAGATAAACAGTGTGGAGTGGCACAATCAGAAGTACGCCCTGTTCAGGGAGGACAGCCTCGACGCCAAGCAGCACGGCGCCATGTTGACTGGTCGGAGGGAATATCTCGGGGCGACTGCCAATTGATTGTGACGAATCAGCTTTTGTGTAGTTATGTATCTGACAGCAACTTGCACACTTCTCCAGCAATGGCGATTGCCCACGACGGGGGCCAGTTCGTGTTTATCGACCGGTGGATTCGTTGTAGTTTGCGACTTGACTCTCCGTCTCATTCGGATGCTGATACCACTCCTCGATCGGCAACGAAAAGGCAGAAAGCTGACTGCCCATGAACAAGTCTGAACATAGGGTGGAGCTCAACTGACCTGGTTTGGGTCAGCGCAGATTGGTGAAGATTAAAAGAGGCCATACAATTGTTGAAAGTGTCATCCGAGACCATGAAGGCATCCAAAAGAAAAGAGAATGTATTTTGATCCCGCATGGCGGTATCCTCACGCGCTGCTATTGCTTCGGGCGGCGTTGCGTTTTGATCTGATTGTGAAATGGCCGGTGTGCCCAAGGAAAGCATCAGCCGTGGTGATTTACGGGAGCGTTGGATATCTTCTTCCGGTCCTGGTACGCAAATACAGGTAAATATAGGAAAATATGAAGTCGTGGCCGCTCAACGGAGCTTACCGTCAACGTGAGTCCGCTTCTTAGTTGTCATTTGCCTCAACTCTTGCGCAATATAGTTGCCCAATTCTGAAAGCTCCAAATCTTTCACAAGCTCACAGATGCCAAGAGCCATGAATTTTACGGCAGCTGCACTCATTTGCTCCCTTGTGCATCTGGATGTGTACCTGCAGGGTATCTGTAAGACCTGGGGTTATCCGTCCGGGAGGATGGGGACATACGCTGAGCGAGGCACCTCTGAAGGCAAGGCGATGAGAAACCCGAGCTCTGAGACTTCACTGAACATTTTCGTCCACTCATAATATCTACAGCCCTGGTCAACCCAATTCAGGCACTTGTTAGCCGCTTTCAGGCTCTGGAAGCGCTCGGGGAAGTCGTCACAAAGCTTCTTGGCCAGTTCAGCGCGCCTGTCCCGGACCCAGTGTTCGCCGGTGTGAAAGCCAGCCTCCACCACATGCCGATAAATGTTATAGCACTCAAACCTGTGATAGATTTTTAGTAAGTCGCGCATGTCGGCGTTTTCTTTCTTCGTGGCTATGGCGGCCTTCCAGCCCTGCCCAGTCGGGAGAGCCGCTTTGGACTCCTTGACTCTGCGGAGGAACACCCCGCGATTTGTTTTGCAGTCCTCCAAAAGCCATTTCATACCTGGTGCGAATGCAATGTCGCTACACGCGGCCAATTGGGTTTTGCCGAGGGCGTCATCATCAAAACCGGAGTAGAGAGCCGTCACGTCAGATGGATGTACTGTTAAGGCGTGCATTGCCAGGGCGGGCAATGCTGCAGCGGCATTTGGAGTGCGCTGCTGACACAAAGTGGCTTGCTCCGAAAAGGTCAAGCCAGGCGTGTTCGGGTTATTGAGTTCCTCCAACACCTGGGCCACTCTTTCACCCGAGAGGAGGCCTGCGTGTGCCGTCGAGAGGCCATTGTCGTTGGCAGAAACCGGAGAGAGGGAGGGTGCATGTTCCTGCGAGTAATGGAGACTGGGTGTGCTGCGATTGTTGTCCCCGTGTGAGTTGGATCCTGGAGGCGGGTGCCCACTGGTGTCATTTGAGCTGCTGGACCTGCGTGTCGGCGCCGGGGATGTTGCAGAGACCCGATCCTGCCGTGGCAATACCGCCCGAACTGCGGACGAGGCATCAGCGAGCATCCCATGATTTATACTCGGTGCGTGGTGGATTCCGGGAGACGCTGCCGCCACCCCGGCTGGCTAGGGTTATACATGCGGCGAGCAGATGAAAGGACGACCCACAAGACGGACACAATAGAAAGAAGAGGCGAATCAACGCCGAGGAATCGATCGGTGAAAGATGCTGAAAACAGGTGGAGGCTTCTGCAGCAGAAATTTTGCTCTCGTTTGCGCTGAAAAAGCGAGCCAGTTGAACAAGCAAGTCTCGTAGGTCAGGATTCGAGCTGGACTCGATGTGCATCCTGGAAGAGAGGGCGGGCTCCAGCCTCGAGAGCAGAGACGAAGCAGTGAGCAAGCAGGGTTCAACACGACCGGGAGCGGGCTCTCGTACGATTCGTATACCTTGGATGGTGAGCGGAGCGAGGGGGGGGAGGACCCGAGGCACGAGCTTTGAGATATAATGGGGGAGCTTTGCTGTGCGACACCAGCCACCACTCGATCCACGGTTCAGCTAGTTGCGGGAGGACCCGAGTGCGTTTATCCCCCGCATGTACAGATAGAGTCGACGACTCGGTGTGCGTTGCGTGTCTTTCTGCAGGTTTCAGTCCACCGCGGCACGGCACAGTGCATCGCATACACAGACCGAGTCAACGCTTAAAACAGCAAAACTTGTCACCTTTTGGCTGTTGGAGGTACCTACCCTATAGCCACCAGCGTCTGCGGTTACCGATAGCCACATTTCACCTCTGTGCAAACTGTATCACACTGGCGAAATGCATGCCGCATAGTGTATGTGTCATAATGGTTATTATCGAATTATCTGGGGGCTCAAAGGAGGCGTACCATAAGGGAAACCCCGATACCTTCTCAAGGCGATCTAAAATGAAGAGGTAAGTACATTGCTAGCCGGCGAAGTGACCTCTTTGGCTCCCCGTCGCAGTGCATCTGCAGTCAGCTTATTTCAAGCGATCGACTCTGCAGACGGACCCCACTTAGGCACGAAAAGAAGCTGAAATTCAGGACCATGTGGAACTCGCAGTTTTGTCAGATTGTGACTATTCAGAGCTTCTTTGTCATAGGTCGGACTGTGGTTGATGGTAAGGAGCTAATCCCAGGTGGCAGAGCGGCTGGGGATAGCCAATAGTTATAGGACTAGGAACGCGCTTGTAAAATTGCCACCAGAAACGAAGCGTGGGGATGAAGAGTGAAATGTGGTCTGAAACGGAGGGGCGGCCCGTCGGCGACAACCTCGGAGTCGGATCTCGCTCGCCGGAGCGTCGCTTTCATCCATCTGACGTGGGCCTTTTCTTTTTCTGATAGAATGAAGCCGGCATGCAGATGTTACCAGGCGATAGCTGCTCGATGACGATATCCGAAGCAGCAGATGATGCCGTCGGGTGGGTTGGCGGCTTGGGCTCGATGGCATCAATGCTTTCCTGTGCTCGATAGTTTGCTAGATTGTGGCCTGGGTAAGACGGATTGGACTGGGCGACATAAATAATTGTTCAGCTTCATATTCTGTCGCCTTCAGATTTGAGTTTCGAGTAATATTCACACCGCTTGCTTGGGTAGCAACAGTGACGAAACTGCCGCTGCCTGGCACCAAGCATTTCAGTTGGGTGTGATTCCGGCCCAGAGCCATGGTACTTCCGGAAGCAGTATCTTGCATGCAGGCCCAACCTCGCACCTCGAGCTGTACATATTGAGACTAGTCAACGAAGTCGATCCCGCCAACACCTGCAGATCAGTTTACGGCCCGGGGCTTCCGGCACGGCAGGATATATCGGAACATCGCTCAATAGTGGCATCGTATAATAGTGGCCACAATACCCACCTTGCCCGGCAAAAAGTGTTGGCATTTGTGGACAGAGGAACAGGGTTGATTTGCAACAATTGCTATTTTCTTTACAGAAGCTTCCACACTTGCGCCCCTGCCGGCACAAAGACGTCCCAGTCGAGACAGTAGTCATGTCCCTCGTGGGTTATTGTCCAGGGCAAACGGCACGCTGCATGGGATGGCCAAGAGGAAACGTGGCCTGGCGATGCGCGGTTGCGTCGCAGGATTGATCAGATGGGGAATGGAGTATTTAGCACTTTGTCAGCGTTCAACTCTTTGCGTTCGTTGTTTATAAACTCTTTTGCTCGTTGTGAAGCCTCGGGACGGATCAAGGACCAGAAGAGTTGATATACTAGACGGGGATATAGTCTGTTGCCCCACGCACAATTTCCTGGTTTATTTCATCACTCCTTCATCCTTGCAGTCATGACAATCAGCAGACGCCTTCCGCAATTCGCCATCGAAGCAGTTCGGAGACAATTCCCCGGCCTCGACAAAGGTTCCATCTGTCTCAACAATGGCGCTGGTGCTCTAGTTTACAAAGGCGTCATAGAGAGGTGAGTTTTCCAAAGGCCGTAAAGAATGGTGCCGTGGATATCTTTCAGTTGCTGATCGACCAAAAGTGTCGCCAAAACCATGTCTTACCCCCACATGAATCTACGTGGACTGGACTCAAAAAGCCGTATCGATGTCAAGGAGCGTGCTGCTCGATTCGCAAAGATTGCGTCGTTCATGAATGCCGACCCTGATGAAATCGGTAAGAGCTCCTCAAAACACCTTTTGTTTCCTATAGAAATGTACTATAGCTTCACGATGCTCTCTCGATGAGACCTTGTTGCAGTCTTGCTGACGAGCTTGACCATGAAGCCTTTGGACCTTCCACGACTGGTCTTTTGCGAACCCTAACCAATTCCCTGCGCCCGAATCTCAATGCGGACTCTGAGATAATTGTGTCTGTTCTCTGCCATGAAGCCGGAATCACTGCATGGCTTGCCTTGGCAAAGAGCCTGGGCATCTCGATCAAGTGGTGGGCCCCTCCTATGGGCGCGGGAGACAACAGAGATCCCAAGCTCACCCTGGAATCGCTTTGGCCTCTCTTGTCCCCCAAGACCAGACTGGTATGCTGTGGACATGTGTCAAACATTACCGGCACAATCGAGCCCGTTAAAGATATCGCAGACCTCGTCCATACAATCCCCGGTGCCATGGTGTGTGTGGACGGAGTAGCCTTGGCTCCTCATCGCCCCATCGATGTAAAGGCGTTGGATGTCGACTTCTACGTCTTCAGCTGGTACAAAGTCTTTGGTCCCCATATTGCGCAGATCTATGCTCGTCGGCGTGTTCAGCAGCGCTATCTAACCAGCCTCAACCACTACTTTTTCGACGCCAATGCTTTATCTGTGAGGCTAGGCCTCGGCAACAGCTGTATTGAGCTCGAGCATGCTGTTGTCCCCATCATCAATTACCTCGAAGACCAACTTGGCTGGGAATCCATTATTGCCCACGAGCAAGCCATCACAGGATATCTTCTCGAATATTTGACGGCCAACCCAGACCTGTACACTGTTTACGGGTCGCAATCATCAGGTCCCAACGCTCGGGTTTCTTTGGTCAGCTTTTCCGCGAATGGGCTTGCGTCTGACAGGGTGGCGCAGGAGATTCACGAAACATCAACCTGCCGACTCATCAGTGGGGATTGCTGGTCTCCCCGCACAGTCCACGATGTTTTGGGACGTGGAGATGATGGCATCATACGAGCAAGCTTGGTACATTACAATACCATGGATGAGATGAGAACTTTCACGCGAACGCTAGATCAGGCAGTGCGTAACTTGAGACACCGAGACTCTCGGATATCAACTGTGCATTCGTAGTTAGGTATAAGAAATTTATATAGCTGCTGAGATACACCGTATTTTAACTACACACTGGGGTGGTCTGTCTTCAGTTTGCGTGAAAGCATGTTAATAAGGTACTAAAGATCTCAAGATAAATAACCCTCCATAGGCCTTTCTTTTACCACGTTAGCTGAATATTCATGCTCCAAACCCACCCTAGAAATTGCTCATTAGCAGAAGATCAAAGCCAAGGATCATCTTGCAGGTTCCGGAATCTGCCGCAAAGGCGCACGCCGCTGTTGCAACGTCGCACTTTTGGCATCATCTGCCGTCACTGTTCAAATACCCTTGCCGAAGTCACGAGAGAGGTGATGCTTTGAGGTTCTCTACCCCTCATTCCCTATTTTCTAAAGCAGGCACAGGCATAAATAGGGGCCAAGCACTCGAGACTTGTGAATTTGCAACACCCCTAGCTCAATACATCAATTGTTATACCAGAATCTTGCTGCCTCGACCAAAAATGTCCGTACCTCAGGCTGAAAAAACCGTGCCGAATTGCAACGGAAGCAATGCCACTGAGAGCCCACTCACCACAGAGGGTTTAAAGCTCAAGGGTCTTTTGGATGCACACAAGTCCTTTAGTGTCACTCCCGTCATTGGAACCGAATTCCCTGACGCAAACGTGGTGGAATGGATGAAAGCTGAACAGAGCGACGAGCTTCTCCGGGACTTGGCCATCACCAGTAAGAATACCACCTGGGACTGTTTGACAGCATACAGCTGACAATAGAACACAGTATCTCGCCGGGGCGTTGTTTTCTTTCGTGCCCAGGAAGACCTTACCGATGAACTTCAAAAGGAGCTGGCCGACCGCCTCGGTCGCCTGACTGGCAAACCAGAGTCTTCAACCCTACACGTCCACCCCCTGACCAACTTTAATGCTGAGCAGGACAAGACTGTCAACATCATCACCACTGACAAGCTCGCCAATCCCGCCGAGGACCTTTGGAAAAACAGACCCAGTGACATCAGGAATAGTTGGCACACGGATGCTGGGTATGAACCTAACCCGCCGGACTACTCAATCCTGAAGCTGGTCAAATTGCCCGAAACCGGTGGAGGTATTCAACCATATTCCTTATCATTCTCACTGCTCATGATGGCAATTCTGACTGCACAACGTAGACACAATGTGGGCCTCGTCGTGTGAAATCTACGACAAAATCTCCCCCGCCTACCGCAAGTTTCTCGAAGGCCTCACAGCCAAGTTTTCCCAGACCAGGTTGCCACGCGTGGCTGCGGATAAGGGATTTGAGCTCTACACCGAGCCCCGAGGGTCGCCGAACAATGTGGGCGATTCTCTCACGGCCATCCACCCGGTCGTCCGCACCAACCCTGTCACGGGCTGGAAGAGCCTTTTCGCTGTGGGCAACCATGTCGAAAGCGTCAACGATGTGACCCCGGGCGAAAGCAAGCGCCTTCTCGATTGGTTCCTGCAGTTGATCGTTGAAGAGCATGATTGCCAGTTGAGGCATCGGTGGAAGAATCCCTACGATGTCGGTGCGTATTCGAGCTCCCTATGGCTTACACGAGGGAGTTATCTAATTACAACACAGCCATTTGGGATAACCGCTCGGTTTTCCACACAGCCATTTTCGATTTCGCTGGGTTTGGCGCGCGTACAGGCCATCGTGCGGTTGGAATTGGCGAGAGCCCGTACTTCAACCCAAACAGCAAGACTCGCCGCGAGGCGCTGGCTAAAGAGTAGACGTGGTCTAGTGACATTATAGTAAATGATGCGATTCTCTATGCAAATTGATTAACAAGCCAGCGAACTGTATGAACGTTGCCATGTGGACATTTTGAGTGGAGCGTATTGGACAGGCTTCGTTGCTTCACTTAGATTTACTAGTATGGACGCTTTGTCGTAATCGCAAGAGAGTGTGCATGGCTAACGTATTTGCTTTATTATGCTATTGTCAGAGTACCTTGATGGCTCATCCTCTGCCCACGCTTGCTGTCGAGGAAAGCTCTTGTCAGTGTCAGAAATGCGACTAACGCGTGCGCGTACGAAGGGTGTATGATTGGGTTTGCTTCTCGTCGTCCAAACAGGCCGTGGAGTACGTCAAGCTCGTCAATGCTTCAACTTGGGTCCATCTTTCAGGCGGCAATTGGGCACCAGGGTAATGTAAGTGCAACCACACAACCCGCCCAATAGACCGAATGAGGCAGAGCCGTCTCCCACAGCCATGTAAACAAGAACGCTACTAACTTCCTTATCTAAAAATCTCTATGCCATATGGGTGTCGCTAGTGCAAGGCATCAGTATCGGGGAGTGTCGGACCGGCGAGAGAAAGATATGAAGGCCGCTAGGGGAGAGAGGGCCTGGGAGGTTCAGCCGCCCGCCACACCATACTAAACTACGTTATTTCGTAAATAAGCGATGAATTTATCGCGTGTTAAAGTTGGAGGGTTATTTGATAGTGGTCGTGGGGTACCACGTCTCGTTATGCAGTTCGGACCTTTTGTCAAGTCACTGCAGGCAAGACTATTCCGTCAGGCGGCATCTTTCCGACAGGGAGTACTTGCAAGCTGATGCCTGATGTCTCATGAAGTCACCAAGATGGCGGTGACTGCCCCTGGGCTCCTATAAATGCATTTGACATCAGCACGTTCTATTCAAACTCAGCCAGGTCCTCATTACCTACAGCCTGTCATTCACTGCTCTGTATTTGCCAGTCAGTGGCCGCGCATTATGGCTAGCGCAGAGGACAACATAAAAAAGAGCAACGGCACTGTTGCCAACGGTGTCCATGTTCGGGGTGCCTTTCTATTTGCCCTCAATCGGACTTGTTCCCATGTCCTCTGTCGCCTTCTCTCCAACCAGCCAGGATGGACTCAATCGAATTACCACTTCAAGCGTGCATTTGATTTTGCGAGAGAATCCTTTAATTGGGGCCCGCTGACTGATGTATCTCATCGAAAACGGCAGGACTTTGAGAAACTTCTTCAGGAAGGGTTCGATGAAATCCAGCTTGAGCGGAGATCTGCCACCATCGAGGTAAGTCATTTCTCCAGAGTCAGATGTATTGCCTGCCGGTTGTTAACAGAAACAGGACAAGGCCGTTTTCCTTAAAGAACACACGTTTTACATATGGGAACCATCCAGGCTGTCGCAGAGTATGTGGGGTGGCCCTGCTAGCCCGCCTTTCACCGTACTTGAAGAGGGATCTCCATTGTCCACAGACTGTGCGAAGACAAACCCAACTATATTCCCTGACAAGTTTCTATTGTCATGGAGACCCATATTCTTGATTCGACACCCAGCTCTTACCTTTGAATCTTGGTATAGAGCGGAAAGCGGCGCTCGGCATATTGATCTTGCAGACAAGTCATGGGCATTCTATACCACCTTTCAGTACTCTCGGCAGCTGTACGACTGGTTCATGTCCAAGGGCGCTGAGCAGACATCCACGCCGATTGTTGTTGATGCGGATGATATCCTAGACAACAGTTCAACGATCAAGACGTTGTGCTCCTTACTTGGCATGGACGAGGAACATATCCTCTACAAATGGGATGTCATTCAACCGCCAGAGAATGCTGGTTGTCGCGAGTTGAAATTCATGAGTGGTTATTGGAACTCGACCTCTGTTGATAGCTCAAAGAGCTCGCGGGGCCTTAACATGGGGGCCACATATGCTCGATGGCAGGACGACTTCGGTCCTGGTACTGCAAATGAACTTCGGAACATTGTGGAAAAGTCTATGGCGGACTATAACTACCTGAAGAGCAAGAAAATTTGAGAACGCCATCTTCGCGGCTGCACATCATGATGAGGCTATTTTCCGAAATATATATAAACCGAGTCGATAGTAATCTATCGCAGATGCCCGACGAGGTTCGCCTTGCTCTCGTGGTGCAGCTTGAACCTAACGACGTCCTGCGTACTCGGACACGCGGCAAGAAATTTCATGCGCGTTACAACAGCTCTGGTAAATTCAATAAGTATCATCTCGCCACCTGGACAACATCATCGAAGATTCTGCTCCACAACTGGGATGTAGGCTCGCCTGCGGCCAAGGGGTCTCCGAACCAAACGACTGCGGTCACTGACTGCTTGGTTGGTCTAATAGAGCCTTCGCCAACGGGTAGCTTGACCCCCCCCCCCCCCCCCCGAGACAAACAAGCCACTGGCAGCCAACTATTGTTAGGCCATTTCCAGAGGCGGCGGTTCGAACTTGGGCTTGTTGGCAAGCTCACAAGCCCGTCTTAAACACGGTGCCCGATGGCGGCCGACAAACTTGCCCAATGAGGAACACGACCTCAAAAAGAGATTGGCGAGAAGCGCTCGGGCCATAGCCTATTCTTATCTAGCCAATAAAAGTCCTTTATCGCTTATTCGCAATCTTATCGATCCATCTCACATTCCCCCAACCCCACCACATGCAGCGCGAGGAGGAGAGCCCCTCGAAGCCTTCTCGTCTGATATCAAACCGATGAATACGACCCTTCCGCAAGCTGCGGACCAGTTTTAGAATGATGAGAGGGACGGATAATCCTGACGAGGTTGCTATCCGTGAGACCAGCTGGCACCACCTAACAATTGGTCCGAGGCTTGTCTCCTCAACGCCCTCGACTAATAATTTATCCTTTCGTGAGATGCTCACTGTACGGCGTCTGTCATGTCCCTTTTTAGCCGTTCCAAGCATCAAGCCAGAAACCGTCATTGATATCATGCCGATGGATCGACTGGATCGAGGTGGTCAGCGGAGGCCTGAAACATGGCTTCAATACCGTCGGATCTCACGCAATGGTACGAATCATTAACAGAGTACACATCCTATAGTATTGAGGATGGATGCTTGTCTTCCCTGCGATGTCAGGACGTCTCCTGGTGTCCCCGAGTCTCTTCCAACATAGGAGCTGGTTGAGTCTTGCGAGAAATATGCACTTCTCCCGCTGTTTCTCTACTCATGGTATGAACTTTTATAATAACAATAGATCGTTCTCGGCTGAAGTAGTTTATATGCACATTTGCGAAATGCATTTTAGAGAAGTGACTTTAATTCTGCCGTTATTATGTTCTGCAGGTAAAGTCCCGAGCATCATGGAGACTGCCGAGGAAGCTCAACTTTAACAGCCCTAACTGGCGAATAGAGAAGCAGGACTAAGATGGCGTATATAGTGCCTGCATAAGAGAGAACCCGAAAACATCTCGCTCCAATTTCCAGTGCGGACCCGACATGCAAGGGTAGTCATGTGCTGGTTGGACTGGATCCCTCAGCCCTTCCGTTCACTTGTCCCCAGCTTGTATTAGATATCCATACATGCTGCCAGATCGCGTTCATACTTGCCATAGTATGGTTTGGCATAGCGATGTCCTTGCTTAGTGTCCTAGCATTGTGAAGAAGAAACTTGGCGGGTTACACCGCGCCATCCCTACGACTTTCACTCTGGAGAGAGCTGACGGCGGGATGGGATGGCAGTGGCATGTTTGGTTCGTTCTGAAGGTTCAATCTTACAGTGGAGATAGATAGAAACACTTTGCGTTTCGTCGATCAAATCGGTCACACTCACGCAACAGACGACTCACCTTTGGGAGTGTCTCAGAGCGGTGCAATGGGTTGGGCCCAATGCAAGGGGCAAAAAGAGAAAGCAACTTCGACCAGTCTTCAAGCAGTTACTTTTAAATATCCGACTATGATAAAAGATAACGCCATTGCCGGTTATAGTAAGATTGATTAAGTGTGGGTGTGGCGACGGTAGCAGGACTGCCAACCCCTACTTGAACACTCTGCGATTCCTCGACGAATGCGTGTCGCCCAATGATTTGACGACACTCCCAAATTGTTCGATATCCAAGCTACTCTGACCACACCTTGACCAATTTAGGTCACCTCAGATAAATCCAATTCAGAGACAAGATTGTGCGCATGACTCTTGAAAGGCCGAAGACACCGCGATAAAGAGAAATTAGGGCAACTATTCTTTAAAAAGTCTTCGAGTAGGATGCAGGCTCCCCAAAAATGAACCTGAAGCCCGAATTGATAGGAAGATGGAATAGTGCCTAATACTGAAGCAGTGCGCTCACCAAGTTACTGTGATCGCACCAGGACATCATCGTCTTCGTGCCGAGGCCGCCGCCTCATGCCCACGCGTTTCCACTGCTCCTTTCCGGCCCTTTCAAAGGACACCACGCCTTGCCTGATTTCCCGTCAAGGTCTTTACAGGCATATCTGTAGTTCTTGACACGGGCAAGCATGTCTTTCACAATATTGAACTTGGGTGCCTTCTCGTCAGAAATGAACGGCAGGGTCCAACTGGGTCACACATTTTCGCGCTCGACACTGGATGACGCAACGGCGGAGTGTAGCGACCTCCAAGGCTTCTCCGTGTTAGTAAAACTCCGCTCCGCAGTCCCTCGCCGCGAAGGCTCGTAGACTGGTTTTCCAGTATTTGAATTGATCTCAATCTCAATCTCGTCTCAAATCACTTAATTTCTAAAGCAAGCCCATGTCTATCAACTGACGGAAAATTGACACACTTGCTCTGTTTTATCACGAGACATTTCCGTGTGAGTCTGTGAGTCTGTCGGCAGGATGAAGGTCGCGATCCTCGGTGCAACTGGTGAGACGGGCACTTCGATTGTGAACGGCCTCCTTAACTCGACGGAGCCGTAATATGTACGACTGTTCTCTCCCCTGGCGTAAGAGCATGACTAACGTGTGATGCTTAGGAAGTCACTGCGTTGATCCGGAAATCCTCACCCAAGAACCCTGAGGTTCTTGCTCTCCAGGCGAAGGGCATCAAGGTGGTGCCTGCGGATCTAAGTGCCCCCGAGGATGAACTCTCGAGACTCCTCCATGGTATAGATACAGTAATTTCAGCTATCGGTGCTGCTGGCCTTATGACGCAAATCCCGATTGTCAATGCTACCAAAGCCGCTGGTGTAAAGCGCTTCTTGCCCTGTTGCTTCGCCCCGGTCATGCCTCCGCAAGGGATTCTACGATTGAGGGAGACTGTATGTTTGACTCGAGTACTACCCGGCTGCCACGGCTAACAGCTGAGAAAGAAAGAGCAGGTGATTAATCACATCACGAAAGTTCATCTTCCCTACACCATCATCGATATCGGCTTCTGGTATCAGCTAATGCTGCCTCGCCTTCCCTCTGGTCGTATTGACTATGCGCTGCCAGTCACTTTGGGGAGCACTGCAGGGGACGGAAACACCCCCTCTGCCTTCACAGACCGCAGGATATTGGAAGATGGGTTGCTCGTATTATTGCTGATCCTCGAACGCTGAACAAGATGGTCTTCGCCTATAACACGGTTCTCATAATGAACTAGGTATACGACATGTTGGAAGAGGCCAGTGGCGAAGAGGTTGACCGCAACTATGTAAGCCTCTTATCTGATCTAACGTGAGGAGCCAAGATGATATACTAACTAGGTTTGAACCGGCAGGTTTCGGTGGCTACGATCAAGGCCGGAGTGGGCAAAGCAGAAGCTTTTACCCCGCCTGCGGACTCATTCAACTACTTCGAGGTGGTGAGGTACCAATACTTCAACTGACTCGGTCTCCGTGGTGTCAATACCCCGGAATACGCGCGTTACTTGGGATACCTGGATGCGACGGAACTCTATCCCGACATGAAGGTGACCACCCCGGAAGCTTATTGCCAGGAAGTTTTGAGTGGCAAGGTTATGACCATCTATCAGAGACTGGTATCCGCCGCTCAGTAAGGCGAGATGCTGGCGATGGACAGGACTTGTTGGATAGGTCTTCCAGCATAACGATAGACACTCTTATTCGTTGTCGTATATGTTGACCCGTGACCTAAGGACAACAGAGGCATTCTTCGTAGCACTATAGCTCTTCTAAATCCGTGAATCAGACTGTTGGTTAGAGGTGGACAACCGAGGTGGACAAGCTGCTTCTTGAGAAGGGGGCCGCCGCGACGGTCGGGAACAATGATAAATTGACACTACTGATGGCAGCAGTAGGCAATGGTTGTACTGAGGTGGTCAAGCTACTTCTCGAAAAGGGGGCCGATATGACAGTCGCGAACAAGAATGGATGGACATCGCTGATTGCAGAATCAGTCTATAGTGATGTCGAGGTGGTTAAGCTGCTCCCAATGATACTGTCTCTACTCCGTTTGATCATGAAGCCTCTTGGTACAACGCTTGTACCCTGAGCATCCGGGAAGGTTGCGGCTACTTTTGCGGTTTGTGTGTCAGTTGGGGTTTCAGCTTGAGCGCGGAGTGCTTTGCAGGAGACATTCAATTTTATAACAAGTCTCACCCTATCTTAGACCAGGCGGCTAATACTTGGAAGGCTTGTATAATAATAGCTTAAAGTATAAATAGTATATATATTTTAACTTTTATTAATAAAATATTAAAACTTATCTCTTTTATTTTAATATTTAATATTATTTAACATTTTTAACGTGGTTTTTAAATTACTATTAGCTTTTAATTTAAATAGTTTATATATTTTAACCTTTTACTATTATTATAATTAGATAGGGATAAGAATAATTTTTATTATTACTCTTAACACTTTTATATTAATTAATTGCTAGTAGTAAGCCCTTTTTTAGCATATATAAGGTAGACGCAGTTTTACTATTATAAACTGCCTGCTCCGGGTTAGGTTATATATAAGCTGTAATAACATAGTAAAAATAGGTAACTCTCCTTCTCTTCCTTAAGGAAAACGTTCTAAAAGTTACAGTTGGCAATCTTATTAAAGTAGGCATAGTGGAATCTTATAAATTCAGCCTTAAAGCTATAAATAAGCCCAAGCCACTATTTAGTGTTTATATCTCCATCCCTTCTCAAAACCAGAGTTAGGAGTCCACCCTTCGGCCTCATCCAGAGCTTTATTCAGTCGCTTCGCCCTCCAGTTGACCAAAAATGCCGAGACAATGGTCAGCGCGCAGCCCAAGAGTAGCAGACCACCAGCCATGCGGTAGAACGGCTCCTGGCTAGTCGGGTAAAAGTACGGGCTAAACCAGTGGCTTATCTGGCTAATGCAGTTGGCAATAGCAACGAGCGCAGCCTTCTTGGCCCGTGGGGCGGGGACGACGGTCGTTTCCCATGACAGCTGCAGGTTGAGACCGCTATAAGTGCCAGAGACAAGAAGGATGATGCCGATGTAGCGCGCGGCAACGTTGATGGTGCCGATGAGGATACCGCAGCCAGCGGCGGAGAAGATGATGGGGATAACGACGTGCCACGTTGATTCCTGGAAGTGGCCGCATGACCACGCAATGGCGCAGGCGGCGATATAGGCGATGGCGTAGGGGGGGGCTTGGATGAGATATGTCGTCATCTTGTTGAAGCCGAATGTTTTCATAATCTAGCACTGTCAGCCGCGGTTGCATGGACTGGCTTAGTTGACGTTGAACCCACCGAAGGCAAAAAGTCCTTGAAGCTCTGAGCAGTGATGAGGGCAAAATGCATAAGACAGAACATCCAGGTGAAAGGATCCTTGACAGCCTCCTTGACACCATCCCACGTTCCACCAACGCCCTCGTCACGGCCGCCGTTGGAGACTAGAACACGGTATTGGGCCATCTCACGCTCCTCCTCGGTGAGGAAACTGGTGTCGTTGGGCCACGAGGGCAGAAAGAAGTATGAGGCGAGTGCAATGATTATTGACGCCATGCCTTCAATGAGGAAGAACCATTGCCATGCGTGGAGACCAGCAATGCCGTCCATGTGCTCGAGGATACCGGCGGCGAGGAAGCCGGAGATGATGTTGGAGATGGTGTTTCCAGCGTGCCAGATGGCCATGCGAAAGGGGCTTTCTTCCTTGGTGTACCACGAGGATGTCACTGGCCTGTTAGTGTTCGCTTCTAGAGCAAGCGTAGCCGTCTGGGGGTGACCTACTGAGCGTGAGACCCGGGAAGAAAGGAGCTTCCGTCAGACCAATGAAGAAGCGAACAATGCAAAAGCCCACGCCGCTAGATAGGGTCAGGAACCAGGAACCAGCTGCAGGATTGGTGCTATCCTCGACAAGAGACTCACCTCGTCATGGCGGGCATGCAAATGGTGCCAGCACTCCACATGAGCATGATGGTTGGGAGGAACCAGCGGGGGCTTGTTTTGGCCATGAGGAGGTTTCCAGGCAGCTGGCCGACGAGGTAGCCAACGTAGAAGGTGGAAATGCCAGCATTCCAAACCGTGTCGGACATGTTCAGGTCCTCCTGAAGGCCGGCGAGGCGGGCGTTGGAGACGTTGATGCGGTCAAGGTAGCTGCACAAGGGTGGTGTCATTAGTTGAATCCAATCTTCCACGACACACAGAGGGACGCACTTCATAAGGAACATGAGGGTGACGCAGGGCATCATGTGCCAGTCGATCTTTCTCACGACACTCTTGTTGAGCTCAGCCAGGCGCTCCGGGCCAAGATGGCGCAAGAGTTCGAACCGGGCCTGGATATCCTGAGGCGAAATGACGGTGCCCCCGCCGTTGGGGACACGCTCGATGCATTCCACATCTTCGAGCTTCTCCTTGGGAACCGACGCCGGATCCGAGTCTGAGTGAAGGTGCATGTCTGTGGCGGCCATGGTGACTGTCGTTGCTGACTTTTGTCCTGAGGCTTTGGCTCTTTAGAAGCGAGATGACCGCGAGCTGTTGGGAACTAGGATGATGCGAGAGAGAATCCGGGGTAATTCATGGGGGAAGAGAAGGGTTATATAGTCTAGACTATACCCCAGCCACAACTACCGTCCGCGGAGGTATGGGCTGGCCCAGGCTCACTTGGCTGGCCACGTGACATGACACGGTCATGGTCTTTGCCAACGACTCATGGTCCGCCATGTTTGCACTAGCTACGAATAATGCAGGTTGGCTTGATCCAACGCTCATTGCCTGTGTGGTGTGGCGAGGAGACGTTTAGCCCACAGCACGACTCAGCGCTTGGCTCCCGCGGGAATGGCAAACATACCCCGCTTCCCCGCTTCCCCGCTTCCCCTCACTTCCAAGTTCTCCCTCGTCGGTTGTTGCTGATGGAGTAGTCGAAGTTAGTAGGCTAGCAGGCTGAAGTTCACTTTTGCGTGCTCGCTGATAGCCTAGCTGTTCCTTGAGTCAAGTGCCTTGCGTCTGGGATTCTTGACAATGATAGCACGGCCAACGACGGACTGGATTTTCAAAGGAGCAATTGCGTGGCTCTGCTGGCCAAGTAAAGTTGGAGCATTGAACAGAGAAACGATTGATAGTTCTGGGTAAATTCTCTATGATTCTGTTTTTCAAGCATAGCCAACTATCTCTATCTCGCTCTCCCCGACTTCGCCAAACATCATCATCCTACTTCTTCAGTCCCATCAATAACGAAGCCATGTTCTCATACACGGTGAAGACGATACCACCGCTGAGAATCAGCCGCCCCAGTCTCATTGAGCTTCCGCTCCAAAACACCCGAATCCCTCCGTCCCTCAACAAGTCTCGAAATGCCTGGACTGTAGTAGCCCCCTGAGCCCCCTGAGCACGCGTTTTGACCGTGTCAAACGGCTGTGTAGCGCACACGGTAATGACACCAGCGGTTGCGCCCATACCGAACGTGACGACCGGGTGCTTGGCGGTTTTCGTGCTGGTACGGGAGGAAATAGTCTCCTTGAGGATGTTGAAGGAGCCCATGCGCACGGCCGACGTAGCCGACTGTTTAAGCGTGGTTGACAGGAGGCCCCGGTAGATGCCGCGGAAGCCGCTCTCGGCGAGGATGGTGCGGAGGGCATGGATGCCGCCGTTGTAGCGTCTGGTGGATGACCTTGCGTCGTCGATCCTTGAAGTAGTGGTCAGTTTGTGCCTGCCGGTCGCAACTAGTGGCTACGACTTACAGGGCTGTCTTGATGCGCTCTGTTGGTGTTACAACGGCAACGCTCTCAATGGCCCCGGCCATCATGCCAGCGAGGATTCCACGCCCTGGCGAGAGCTTGCCATTT
The DNA here is from genome assembly GCA_020736575.1 of Thelonectria olida. NCBI lineage: Eukaryota > Fungi > Ascomycota > Sordariomycetes > Hypocreales > Nectriaceae > Thelonectria > Thelonectria olida. The sequence continues at coordinate 29,233 of JAGPYM010000078.1, forward strand.
GAGTCGGCAAGCTGATTCTTAATGGCGTCAAAGGACAGGAAACGGACTCCGGCCTTGCATGCAGTTCCCTGACTTGGCGTTAGATGCGGCTGAAGAAATTAAACGACGCTGGGTCTCGGCTCACCAGAATCAGGGTTGAGCAACCGGTGTAGATTGCGTGGAAGCCGTCGAGTCGCGCAGTCTGCGATATGACGGAAAATGGGTTCTTTGAGGCAGCAACGCCAGCGCCAGCGACGTTACGATTTAACTGGGCGCGTGTTTTTGCGAATTCGAAGGGGTACTGCACTCCAGTTAGAGGTGGCATATTTGGGAGAGAAGAGGGCGCAAGAAACTCGCTGTAATAGTGGCTTCAACGGCACCGGCAACGGCACCGGCTGCAAGAGATATGGCAGGGGTGACGACGATCTGCTTCTGTGGCTTTTCCGCTGATGACGCCTGATGCTTCAGCACCGATACTGCTGCTGGAACCTGAGCCTGAGCAATAGTCGCCATGGCGAGACGTTTACAGTCAAAACAGAGGATCTGGCTGAGCAACGTTTGTTTGGAGGAGTTGCATGTTCTCGTTGATATGAATCGACGAGCGAGGCTCGAGAGCCGACCAGGACGAAATGCCTGTGGGGTTGGTTTTGGAGACGGGAGCATCGAGTTGGAGAACGGGAGCACCGAGTTGGAGGACGGGAAAAACTAGTCTACTACGTAGTAGTGCTCGACGGTGTGGATACGTCGTTCCCGCGGCATCTTCCGTTTATCCCCTCGCCTTCCCGTCTTTCCGTCTTCCTCTTCTCTCATCCTCGCCCGCTTCCACCTCAGGGACCAACCATGGCTTCCGACAAGGCCAACTCGACCAATTTACCTGAGCCGACACGGGCGCGTTCCCGTCGACGCGCAGCCGAGGCCTGCTCCTCCTGCCGCCGGAGAAAGGTGAGTTCGCCCCTTTCCCGCGGCAAGCCTCGCCCGTTGTTTGAGCGTTGACGAATACGGACTGGCAGATCAAGTGCAACAACGAACGCCCAGTATGCGTCAACTGCAAGACATACCACCGGCACTGTGTATACGAGCCTGTTGGGGAAGTCGCCAAAGAGGCGGGGCGTGAGCGACACCATCGCTTCAAGCTTCAGAAGCACCCAAGCAAGTCCTACCCTACGAGCGTCGAGAGCAGCAGACACACAAGCCCACCGCTCTCTCAGCACAATGACGCTGCTCCCGGCTCGCCCGGATCGGAGAGCCATATGCCAGATGCTCGTGATGATGACCGAGGCAAAAGCCCGTCCTGGCCATATGCTGTGCCCAGTCGTGCATCCAAGGCAAGCGTGGCTCGCATCCTAGTTTCGGCCAACGGCATCTCCAGCTACCATGGCCGCACGAGTGCTTTGTTCGAGGACAATGGCCAAGATCGGCCGCCAGGAGCAGATGCCCACCCCCGAATGCCGGATGACTGGGTTGAGAGAGGCCTAGTTGCCGAGGCCGCGAGACAGCGTAAGTAGCGTGCGCTCCACGATGTGAACCATCCTCAAGACTCACCCGCTGTAGGCCAGATGGAAGAGCTCAACTTTCGCCACGGGAAGCTCGACTTTGACGGCGTTGACCCTGACTTGGGCCTGCACTTGCTCTCGCTGCATTGGAACCGCCAGCACCACTCGTTCCTCATCACCTATCGCCCCGCCTTCATGCGAGACATGGCTTGCAACGGCCCCTATTTCTCAAAACTCCTCCTCAATGCCATCTACTTTGGCTCTGCCAAGTTCAGCCCGAGACTGGAGGTCCGCAAGGATCCCAATGATGTCCGGACGGCCGGGTGGAAGTACCGCGAGCGGGTTCGCGAGCTGTTGGGCAGCTCCCTCGACCGCAGCGATGTCACGACGATCCAGGCTTTGCTACAGATGACAAACTCCCTCTTCGCGCTCGGAGATGAAAGAAGCGCAGCATGGCTATACTCTGGACTGGCATTTCGCATGCTCATCGACCTAGGCATGCACGTGGATGTGACCAACAAACACCCCTTCTCAGACGAAGACCTGGAGATCCGGCGGAGGGTCTTTTGGGGGGCATTCGGTAGATATCTCCACCATGCCGCTGTTCTTGGTAGTATCTGACAAATAGCCAGTCGTAGACAAGATCCAAAGCCTCTATCAAGGCCGCCCGGTGAGCTTGAAGGATACCGACGCGCTTGTGCCCATCAAGTTTCTCGACACGTATGAGGAGCTGGAAAACTGGCAGCCGTTCGCCTATTCAACCTCGGCTTCCGACTATCCAGGATCGCCGGCGTATAGCACATCGACCTTTACCTTTCTCTGCAAGCTCTCGATAACCATGAGCGACATTCTTAGCTGCATCTACACGGAGCGCAGTTTCGACCAGAGCCCCGCAGAGCTGGCCAGCATGTTGGACAAGCTGCAGTTGAAACTCAACCAGTGGCATGACTCGCTGCCCTGTCATTTGCAGTTTGACCTGGCAAAGTCCCAGAGCGCGACGTTTCCTCCGCCTCACGTTTTCAGTCTATAGTAAGCACTTCCTCCCACGGCGAATGGGCATTTCTAACTGGGCAGTGCCATGTACAACGTTCTCGTCATTTTATTGCATCGCCCGTTTGTGGCGGATGGCCACTTGTACAATACCTCTCGCTCCATATCTGTCGACTCCCTCTTCAAGTGTGCGTCCGCCGCTTCGAGCATCAGCAATCTCCTTCGTGCCTATCACCAAGCCTTCTCAACGCGCCGTGCGCCATATCTCATTTCGTACGCAACGTATGTGGCAGCCACAATTCACTCTCGCATTGCGGGCAAACGCGGTCGGGATTCCATTGCCCACGCCGGCCTCGTTACTTGCCTTGCGGTTTTCCAGGAAAACCAAGAAACCAACTCAGTCGTACAGAAGGCGGCCATGATTATACAGAGACTGATGAAGAAGCACGGGGTTGTTGTTGATCAAATTTCCAACGATGCACTGGAAATGAACCAGCCAACCCGGTACCAAGATGATGATGAACACGGCCGACTGGCAGAGAGGCCCTTGGCTCCCAAATCAACCGAGAATACAACAGCCGCCAGCATTCCAACCTGCCATGACCCGGCAGTAACTGCAAACGTCGGCGGAACTGGCTATTCGCCCAGCCTAGATGGGATGGATATTGACGGGATTATCCAGAGCTTCTTGCACCAGAGCGATGCCAACGGGACCAGACTTCCCGGGTACGATCTGGAGGAGGCACCCAACCAAATCCCTAAGACGCCACGAATGGCTCAACAGGGAGGCGCGCAGCCCGTCGTGAGAGGGCATGGTTTGCCTGTGGTGAACCATAGCGGTACCGACTTTGATTTAATGCCAGGTGGCGTACATTCGGCTGAGGCTGCATACAACAACGGGTACGAATGGCAGCAAGGGTGGTGGCCTCCAAATAACGAGTTTGCGTCTCTTGAAGATCCCCTTTTTGGCTTCAATAGCTCGTCTTTGGATAATTTTCCATTCGGAACTTGAGCGTTACAAGGGTCCTCTTGTTCCCGCTGTTCCCGTCGCTAGCACTATTCCCGTTCTTCCCGTCATACTGTTCCCGCTCTTCCCGGCATTAGTACTGTTCCCGTCCTTCCCGTCATTCCGCACTGTTCCCGTTCTTCCTGTCACCATGAGATGCGGGTCGCGGCCAACCTGCGACCTTGGTGCTCGAAGCAGAGAGCCACTTAACATCTCAAGCAATGAGGCTAATAAACCTGGGATGCCACAGCAATTTCTCACTTTCAGTACCCTTGACATGGCTATTTATATGCTGCGCACCAAGCTTTGCCATGGCAGCTCGGGCGGTGATTCATAACCTCAATCGTCACCTCGCAAGACAAACCCAGGAGATACCCGTGGACCTCCTAAAAGAAGCCCATGCATCTTCCAATCACCCAAGGCTGGAAAATCACAAACGCCTTTGGTCTTACATTGCCAACATGCCTACCCAGCAGCAGATGCCTGAGACACGGCAGCTTAAACGCCACATCCTCCCTTGCGTACTCATGCGCGCGGGAACCTCAAAGGGTATTTTTCTCCATCGAAGATACCTACCGAAGGACCAGATCGAATGGGGACCTCATCTAATCTCAGCTCTTGGATCTCGAGGCAATGATCCTCGACAGATCGATGGCGTCGGTGGGGGCACGTCGACAACGTCAAAAGTGGCTGTGGTGTCTCCTTCAGAACGCCCAGACGCCGATGTCGACTTCACCTTTGTGCAAGTCGCTGTGGGCAAGGAGTCTGTAGACTTTACGGGGACCTGCGGGAACATCAGCTCCGGGGTTGGGCCATTTGCCGTGCAGGAAGGGCTTGTGAAACCCCAGCGAGGGCAGACCGAGGTAAGTCTTGGGACTGAGGTGCTCCGTTACATTACCAGTTCTCATTCAAAGCAGGTGGACGTTAGAATCTACAGCACAAACACCAAGCTCATCATCGTTGAGACGGTCAAGATCGATGCAGATGGAGAGTTTGAGGAGGATGGCACCTATCACATTGCCGGTGTCAGCACCACTGGCAGTGAGGTCAGATGCGCCTTTGTTGATCCGGCGGGCAGCATGACAGGCAAACTGTTCCCATCTGGGAAGCGAAAGCAGGCACTGCGTGTCGAGCCACCTTCATCACTGCCGAATCTGAACCCTTTTGACGTTCGCGTCACACTTATCGATGCAGCAAACCCATTTATCCTCATCGACTCTACTTCGATCTTCCCACTCCTCAACAACCTTCACTCCGAGGACGCCCAGCACGCCCTAATCGAGTCAATCCGCCGTCAAGGGGCTGTGGCAATGGGCCTCTCGCCTACCGTCGAAGTCGCAGCACAAACCAGGGGTACACCAAAGATCGCACTCCTCTCCGCCCCTACCTTCCACCAGGCAAACGGCGTGATGCCAGACATCCGCGTTCAAGCTTACTCTATGGGTCTCCCACACCCCAGTCTCCAGCTGACAGGCGCAGTATGCGTAGCGGCAGCACTAAGCACCCCGGGAACAGTTGCGACAGAGCTCTCTGTCAAAACCATGGCGACTAACCGGGAGTTGCCAACGCCAGAGCGGACCCCTTCGCCTCTGAGCGGGAAAGATAACAATAGCCATAGAGAAGTTGTAATTGCGCACAGTAAAGGAATTGTTCAAGTCGGGGTGGTGCTAAAAGAGAATAGAGAGGTAGGGAGCTGTATAGTCTCTCGAACTGTAAGAAGGTTATTTGAGGGAAGGGTATGGTACTATTTAGACATGTATTAAATTCGAATTATTGCACGATTTCATTGCAGGTATATATAAAAGAAAAAAAATTAAAGGAAATATTATTTGATATATCATTATAATTACAAATACTAACAGGCGGTTAACCTTTCGTCCATCTCTAGGTTAGACGTTCGCATTTCCTATCAAATGGTCTTACGGCGTATCGTGCTTCAGGACATCTAATGGTCACAGTTAGCCTCATCCAGGTCGGCACCGCCAGTGTTTATGCTCTGGGTGCCATTGATAACCTGGTGGCCGGTCCCTCAATGGGCAAAAATGAACGACGGAAGCACGCCTCACCTGAAGCTGAGCTGACACTGCCCTAACACGTGGCACCACCATGCCATAGATAGTTGATGCCAAGGTTTAGCACAGCAGAGCAGGGGTCTCGCAATCAGACGCTGCAGGTGTTTCTGACTGACCAAGTCGCTCAGGGTGGGAGGGTAGAGAATCGAGTGGCACATTGTGATGCACATGGACAAGACGAGTTGATCAGCGCACTGACTAAAAGCATCACGAAAACTCACAAACAGAATTAGACCCCGGGACATCCAGGAAACAGAATTAATCCCTGAGTGTGCTTCACCGAAGACCTAGCGCTGTGGCTGAACGCGAGCGGAATGATTCGCCCACGCCCGACAGCGCGACATGGGTACCACCACACATTTCTGCCTGACAGTGCAATATCCGATCTCCGACTCTTCGCGTAACTTAAGGCCTGATCTGTCTCTGACTCGAGTGCAGGCCGGCGGCAGACGGCGCCAAAATGGATCCCTTGACGGCGTTTTCGCTCTTCTGTAACATCATCACCACCGTAGAGGCGGTTATCAAGACGGGTCGAGAGTTGAAGGAGCTGTATGAGTCCCCGAGCGGTCTCGCAAGCGACAAGCAGCGCCTTCAGCACGAGACGGCGCAGCTGAGACAGATCGCGACCGGCCTGAACACCACTCGACGCAATCTGGCGTCAGATCCCCGACAGCCGCTCCTCGTTGACATCGCCCAGGAGTGCGCCGATGTGACCCGCAAAATCGATGCCATTCTGGACGAATGCCAGGCCGGAGGCCACGGGTCAAGATACATTACCGTCGTGAAGGCCTGGGTGCGGTCTCGAAAGAAGAAACCCGAGCTTGACAGGCTGCTATCTGAACTAGAGTCGACAACTCAGAGGCTGCAGACTGCGATAGTGGCAGCAAGCCAGTACGTCACCCATGTGACCAAATGCGTCGTGTCCTTGATCTAAGGTAGGCTGACTTGACACAGGGCCGATCTGGACGCCCTCAAGGACCAGGTGTACAAACATGGCGTGCAGCAGTCTGAGATGGCGGAGAGGTTGGCGTCCATCAAAGATGATCTTCTCTCCCAAAGAGATCTGCTGGCAAACATGCAACGATTGACAACGGCGTTTGAAGAGGCACAGGAGTCCATACGCCATGCCGCTATCCTGAGAGCCCTTAAACCCTCGGCTGCTGACGCACGAGAAGACGAAATCCAAGTGCATCATCCGAAAACCTTCGATTGGATTCTGAACCGACATGGTGTCAGAGAAGTGCCTTGGTCTCATGCCGCTGAGGCTGATATTTGGCCAACATCCATCCAAAAGCGATGGTCTGACATTGGCTTTCTCAACTGGCTGACGGACGGATCTGGTGTATATCATATCGCGGGGAAGCCGGGGTCAGGGAAGTCAACGCTGATGAAGTTCCTCGCCAATGAGCCTGCAGTCCGCACCCATCTCGAGCTGTGGGCTGCATCCATGGGCAAGCAACTCATCTTGTCCAAGTTCTTCTTCTGGAAATACGGCTCCGATGACCAGAAATCGGTACGCGGGTTGCTCCGTGGATTGCTCTACGACATGGCCAAGGATAACATCAGCATTACAAAAACACTCTTTCCTCGACTCTGGGGAGATGCCAAAGGCTGGAGGCTTCCGTCAGCGAGCGATCTGATCATCAAGGGCTCGGATATCCGCGCCGCATTCAATCAACTACGAACCGATAAGGGCTTACGACAGCAGTTTCGGCTGTGCCTCTTCATCGACGGTCTGGACGAGTTTGACGGCAAGGAAATGAGCCACTCGCGTCTTGCTAAGGAGCTACAGGCGTGGACAGAAGATGCAGACAGCACGAGCTTCCTTAAAGTCTGCGTTTCCAGTCGAGAAGAACATCCCATTATGAGCGCATTTCTAGCCTGCCAGCGGATCCACCTGCAAGACCTGACGAGAAGCGACATCTCGGCCATAGTCAAGGGTACACTCGAGGCCAGCGAATTCTTCCTCCAATTGCAGCAAGAGGATCGCGCTGGCTCGCGTGCCTTGGTCACGTCCATCGTAACAGATGCCGAAGGTGTTTTCCTCTGGGTAGTCCTCCTGCTCAAGCTTCTAGAAGACGAGCTCTCCTCCGCTATCAGTTCCATTGCCGCTTTACGGAGCATTGTGCGGTCAACTCCGAAGGAGCTCGAAGAATTCCTCGGTCACATTATGGATTCAATTCACAACCACCACAAGCACGGCGCCTACTTCATTCTCTCAATGGTTCTACGCATGATGGGAATTCATCTCAGCGAGGAGGGATCATTCGACGAAGCAGATCGGGCGACTCACGAGGCCATATTCAAGCGTACCTATGGAATCACGTCCTCCTGGCAGCCCCATCTTCCTCTATACGGAGTAGCAAAAGTGTTGGACGAATTCGACAAGAATAATACCGCTGTCGAGTCGTGGCCGTCTCCCAAATGGGTAACAGATTACGAATATCGAGTTGAAAGCCAGAAGGCGGCAGGGAAGATCAAGAGCTGGTGTAAGGGCTTGTTGGACGTTCCCGACACCCTCTCCCTGAGCACTGCTCCTTTGCACGATCTCACTCTCAGGTTTGCCCACAGATCGATCCCGGACTTTCTAGCGTCCGCCATTCCCATGCAGGCACGCAAATTCACCTTCGGCGATGACGACATTGCTCGAGCCATCCTGGCCTTGACAATTACTCAGACGGTATCCGCACCTGGCCTACACAAGTATGGACACGTAGATTTAGCCATGTCCTTTCACCATATTCTTCTTCTGCTACGGTTGCGACAAATCCCTGAATCCAGCCAGATCCCTCGCATGCTAGAAGAGCTGGACGTGGCCAGGTTCGAGGCATATCAGCGATTTGGTGAGACATGGCACAGGAAATTCATGTTTTCTAATGACCCGGACAAGTCACGATTCGCTCCAGTGATCAGACGTGGCGACCAGCAGGGAGTTATTCTCCCTCTCAAGTGGGCCGCAAACGTTATTATGAATCGCCAAGTACTAAGTTCGGCAAGCCCAGTAGAGGGCAACGACATGGACGACCAAAGAGGCGTGGTTTTTATCGGGACTTCGGCTGTCTTGCTCCATGCCTGCCATGCTGGTTTGGACGAATATGTGCGGTGGAAATTGGAGAAAGAACCTGGGTTCAAGGAAGACAAGGCACAGCTCTACGTGGGACTGTATGGGCTATTGTCCTATTTTTGGTTTCATGGGCGCTGGTCGCGTGCCCACACTTCTCTTCTCCGCCGCCTCCTGGGCGCTGGCACGCCATTTAATCTTCGATTTCCTAGGCCCCCTCCATCGAAGAATGCTACAGAGGATTCTTCGCTAGTGGTGGGTTATCCCGCTTCATATATACGAGACAGTCTGAGGAGAAGCGCAGCCACACAGGAACCAAAAACCAACAGGGATATCTGGCTTTGGCCGGTCATGCTATCAAAGCTCTTGGAGTCCCTGGTCCTGAGCACGCCAGCTTTGGTGCAGCTGTGGGAAAAGCTGGAAGTTTGGCTTGAGTTTGGTGCCATGCCTCCACTGGAGATCCTGCTTGAGAGGTTTGACGAAGAATATGGGGAGGCTCGAGAAAAGCAGCTCACAAAGTTGTTTCGACAGGTTAATACATCTGACGGCGAGTCAATCCGAAGCGATTTCGCTGAATCCGCCGAGGAGAAGGCGGACAGTATCGGCTACATTTTCTTCCGGCTACCTGTAGCGCAGGATCGATTGAGCGGCTCGCCGGTCGAGGTCTGGTACTTGCGAACGGCTTTTGCCGTCCGCAAAGACAATATCTGCAAACTGATTCCTCACTTGCAGACATCCAGATCTATCACCTTCACGGAACTGGTGCGTTACCACAACCCACCCAACGTCAAGGGCCTTCTCGAATACATCGACCGGAGTCAGGCTTTGTTAGAGGCAGGCCTCCAGGCGGGTGGCAAACACTCCACCTAAGCATTACTCACATTGTATGGCAATGCTGATAGCCCGGGTTGGGACCGGGGGAAGGTGAGGGGTTAGGAAAGCTTATGTATCTTACTATATAGGTTCCAAACCAGACTGTTGTCAAGTTCGTAGCGGAAGAGATATAAGATCGGCGCTGTTGAAATCGATCACCACAACTTGGCTCCGCTCCTCGTTTCATAGCAGCTTAGCATCCCGCAGGTCGTCATGCACCACCCCCTCGACGCGCACTATCTGCAACGATCTTGCTGTCTCCCACGCGAGGTCAACTGATTCTCCTGCCTTCATTGCTACCTCGCCTGCCCACGACATTAGCAGCATGTGCATGATCTTAGTTCTAGCAAACCGGACCGCATGCTGCGTGCTGTGAGGTGATACGGCGACGTCAAGTCGATGCCTAGGCTGTGCGGGTCAATGCCACTCGGTATCCTGGAAGATTGAGGGTGTTGGCCTTGGTGGCACCTTCGCCCCCATCTACCATGTCAAACACGAAGGAATCCCGACCTTGAAACTGATAAACAAGTCTGTCCAGAACTCCCCACGAAGCACATGAGAACTGGGCCCACGGTAACAGTGCGTCGCTCGCAGCAGCCTCGTCAGCAGTGATATCCTCGAAAATGGCCCTCCAGGCTGTTTGGTTGCTGGTGGAAAGATTCATGGGGTACAGCCGAACTCGCGGCGGGTTGGGCGCAGGATCGTCGCCGAACAAGGGTGTCGCAATGACATCGATTCCACGGACCTGCCAATTCGTGATACTGAAACCGGGGCCGTCATCGAGGGATAGTGTGAGAGATGAGTTGGTCGAGGGATCGGTGTAGGTCCCCGCGTACTGAGCCTCTGCTTCGGCCTTGCCGGCCTGTTCTATGACGGGCAGCAAAGCAGCCGCTGCATCTCCGATAACCTGGTAGGGCGTCGAGGAGCCGACTTCGTTTCCTGCTACAAGGGCAACCATCACCAAGTCGTAGTCCGGAATCAGAGCGATGCTAGTGTGATAAGTGAAAAGGTCTCCAGCTTTTGTATAAAATTCGATCATCCGACCGTCTTTAGTCAAGGTGTTGGATCGGTAAATTTCCCACGGGGCACCGATGAAGGTGCTAATCGAAGAGGTCCCGGACAAAGGCTTCATCCACTTGCGAGTCCTGGCGGGGGAAAGCATGTCGTAGCTTAAAATCGATCTACCAAGAGCGAGGAGGTCCGATATGGAGGAGTAGAGCCCCCCGGTGCTAGAATACGGGTTAGTTTGACGAAGGATAGGGCAGTCGTGGAATTGGCAAACAGAAAGGGACAACATACGGAGCCTCGACGCCTATCTCGAGCGCCCAGTTGGTGTCGTTGGTAGGAATGAATCCCAGCGAGTCTGATGGGGTGGATGTGAAGGATAGGTTCATTCCAACTGGATTCAAAATGCTCTGCTGCATCCATCCCTCGTAGGTCATGTTGGTCACTTTCTCGATGACAAGACCTAGCAGAATTGTTCCGACGTTCGAATATGACGCTGTTGTGAAGGGCGCGAACACCGGTGGGCGTTTCCCAAAGTGCGCAAAGAAATCTGAGTAGGAGTGAGCGGGTACTCTTTGGCGGCTGTGAGGGGAGGCTTTTGCCAGATGGTACCTGTTCGATTGCAAGGCCGCTGCCCGAAAAAGCCAGAGCAACCGAGAAGCGTTGCGTTGTCAGCTGGTGGGAAACCTTTTGTCGTCCACTCGCCGGGCAGGTTCACAAGATCTGTTGTCACTGATTATTGTTAGTTATTTAGGGGCTCCCCTCTCGTTTCTCGGAGGCGTCGTCTTACAGTCGGCGCCAACTCCGCTCTGATGCGCTGCCAGGGCTCCCAGTGTAATGGAATCCCAGTCGACAGTGTTGATTGCGTCCTGCGCCGCTGCCTGCTTGTTCATCTCGCGAAGTTCGGGGAGATACTTGGTGACAGGATCCTCGAGGCTGATGCTCTCAATCCTCAATACACCCAAGACGGTGAACAGTTTCGTCATGCTCGCTAGCCGATATACGGTGTTTGAGTTGACCTCTGAGACGCCCCTGGGATCGGAATTGGGAGGAGAATGGTGAAACTCAAACATAGGGGCCGCCTCATGGATAGACAGGACGCCGAGCGACACTGCCGAGTAGTTGAAGGTAGACGTCAGCTCTTTCAATTTCGCCGTCAGGTTAGCAGCTGCTGGGCCGAATGCAGGGTCGGCGCTGGGCCTCGTGGCGGGCGGAAGGACAGGACCCAATGGCGGGCAATATCCATCCAAGGCAGCCTGAGCTCCGCAGGCAAGCAACACACAAGAAAGCGCCGTCTTGCGACACATATCTTTGCAATACATTTTGGTGACTCTGGTTTGCTGTTTCCGACTGGAATGAGAATGTAGTGAATGAAGCGAGGGCGACGGTTTGATTCAGCGACAAGAAAGGGCTTTTTATATTGCGACACTCTCTTTTCAGTCCGCAATGCAACCCGCACTCTCTCGGGTATTCCAAACAGCCCAATTGCATCCTCGAGCATCTTAGCAAATTCACATTGTAAAGTATGTCGCTTGAAATGGCAAATCGGCACTTGATCTACAATGCAATGAAATGAGCTCACGCCGTTGACGAGGGCTCTGCGGTCAGTGACGGCCCCTGTTCAGTACTTGCACTAAGCCAGAGGGCTTGACTTGGTTCTTGAGTCCCTGCGCCAGCTCCTTGCGAGCGAGCGTTCCATGTGACGTACTCGGTGGATATATCAACCTGGAAGCTACGGTAGGCAGTGTATGTTTTTAATTGGGCAACATCGAGAGTATGTGCCAAGCACAGTCAGTGATACGCAAGTGCGATTACCATTGCAATTCGCTTACGGCTATCCCCTATAATACAGTGTTTAGCACAGATAATGTATTTCTAAAGGCTATTAGACAGCGTTTCCGGCCCGAGTAGGTAGTAAATCATGACTGTTAACTTGTAGTAACATAGGGCAGCACCTTTGGCACCTTGGATCACAAGCTTGAGTTGTCAACATCCAAAAGGGGTAAATCAGCACTTCTAACAGGGGTGGGAACGTGGAGCCATACCCTGGCGTGTGGCTGGACTGTGCCACCTCCTACTCCTACATACTATAGCCACGTGCATTCCCAGGTACTTTGTCTCATTATATTATTAGTTAATAAATTGAGGTTCGTTGACGCCCGTAAGAGGAAATACGGTACTTTTTAACAGGGCTGAAGCCGCATGACTACATCCATTACTTCGCCACATGTTTGACAATTAGTAATTTTGCTTATGGCAGCGTAGGGGATGTTCGCATCTTGGCGGATCCCAAGGAACAAACCTAATCCAAAGGGCATGCATGACTCCCAATCATGTCACAACGTTACCTAAAATTCGCAGCTTTTAGGTTCTTGCTTCTGACACTTGGCCCCCTGTTATATCTCCTGAAGCTTTGTGAGAGATGGACCTTCATCCTAACTACAATGCACCCCTGGTTTAATCATTAAATTGCTGTCCTCTGTGGCAAGGTTGGCTAGGCCTTCAGACTTGTCCGTAAGAATCTTGGGGAAGGCGTTAAAAGAGCAATCCGTTACCCTGGAGTCGCCTTGATATCGGTCGAGCGAGAGTTAAAGCCCCCCCCCCCCCCCCCCCGGAGGGGGAATCGTGATATTTCCACGCGTGATCAGTGGACAGCACCGCTATTGTGCAAGAAATAAATATGTAGTTTTGCGAATTGGGGCTCATTCCTCCAGATTCTGGTGTAGGAAGCCTTCGAGCAGTATGTCCCACTGTTGCTTCATGGGTTCCAAAAGTGTACTTGTCAGGCTTTACTGGTGGCAGCTGTTGTACGCTCTGAATGCTCTCTTTCGGTAGGTAGAGATCTGGTTAGATAGCGAGTTCTTCTCTTGCCAGGCCCAACAAGTTGAGGCTGAAACTAGTGGATTGGCGCAATGGAACCCCCTCCCCCACGAGCTGGTTCTCCGTATTGGTAGTTATTTACGAGCCTCGCGCTATTCGACATCGACCGATCCAGCAGCCATGAACTTTTCACGATACCGCGCCACTGCAGCCGCTCTGTCGTGCTCTTGAATCTCATCTAGCCATCCTTCGATAGCACCAACCATCCTCATGAAGAAGGATCCCATTTCCGTCTCGAGCAGCCATCGCACTTCCATCGCTTCGCGCCGAGACCTCTCCTCCGCCGCAAAATGCCGGCACCGAGCATTTAGATGGGCCAGCCTGTAGCGGGCGATGGGCTGAGCGCCGACCACCTTGGCCGGCTTGCCGGGCAGCTGCATGGATATTTCCAGGACCTTTCCGTTCACATCGCATGAAAACATTTGTATATTACCGCTTTCCGCGAGGGACTGAAGCAGCTCCTCGCACCATTCTGAACCCTTCATGGCCGTCGCCATTCGCAGCATCAGATCATCCAAGCGTGGGATCAGACGTGATGGCAAGTTCTGGAAGCCGGCTGCCACGACCAAGCCTGTTATCCACACGCAAGCCACCGCCACGCTGTCGCCAGCCTTTCGGAAGCCATCGTCCCTGATATCCTGCCAGACCTTCAGCTGACACGCGTATGCCTCTGCGGCGACCTCGGTGCTGCCAAGGGTGGCCAGCTGACGTGTGAGGATCCGAACAGGATGCTCGGGGGATGGGAAATGGATTTTGGTGATGTCTGCGGAGTATCGAATCAGCGATGCCACCAACTCAGGGGCCGTTGAGTGCAGCCGGAGTTTAATCTCTAGGAGACAGGTGAGGAGGTCGACAGGCTGAGCACGCAAAACATTTTCCATCTTTATGGCCGCCAGCCGCATCAATGGTCCCGCCTGTCTGTACTTCCCTGCTTGAAGGAGGCTTGCGAGCGACCCAATAGAGTTGATCAGCTCGGCGGAGGGCCGGAAAAACGCATGTTCATAGAAAGCAGCGCTTGCCAGCTCAGCGGGTGTCCATCTTCCGCCGTCATATGAACCCCACATGTAGGTGCTGATGCAAGAGAAGATACGACTTGGCATCCTGAACTCATCTGGATCCCGCATGGCGACAGGCTTGGGAGACGGCGCCCAGTGTGCCACAGCCGGCGCGAGCGTAATAGGTTCCCCGTTGCTGAAGGCCATTTCCACCGGGAGGCTTCCGGCATCGACTCGGATTTCCGCAGGGTTTCCTGCTGCCTCTTTTCCCTTCTTTGGTTGCGATGCCAACTTCGTGTCGACTTTTCGGTTGTTTTTGAAATACCCCCACCTAGCTAATCGCATCTTGTACATCTTGGAACTGGATTCTCTTCAGCTTAGCGACAGAGCACTGCGAGGTGGCTGAGGACCTACGATGCGTCAAAGCCATGGTCCAACCTCATGATCTCCATGACGTCCTTGAGCCTTTTGCTTTGATCGATATACAGCCACTTAATGGTGGCTCTGTGTCTTTCCCATTGGCGTGCATCCTGCGATGCATAGTTCTTCCAACCTTTTATCTCCATAGGACCCGGGCGATTTACGGATGGATAGCCAGTTATGCTCCAGGTTGCGAACTCTTCTGATGCTGGGTCAGTGGCCCTTTGGCTGCGAAGGGGCAGTTGCATTTGAGGACTGTTGTGGCAAGGCATGGCATGGCATCTACGGAGTACCTGTAGTCGGTTTCCGAAAAGGCGATACGGGAGAAAAGCCAACGATCAAACGCCTTAAATCCCCTGAGTGTAGGGCTTACTTCACCACGTTGGGCCCGAGCGGTGGACTGCGCCTCCTCAAATTTAACAGGACTGGCTATATACCATACCTGGTCCATGTTAGGCTATCCCGCATGAAACAAGCCACCCTTCTACAATAAAGAGCCACATCATGACGTGGAGGGGTTTCCCGGCATAACGCGAGCCAAACAGCTGCATGTAGGATTGTAAGTAGGTACGAAGACATCACCAACTGGCTACGCAAGGGTTCCCTCGGACGCTAAGCCCCATTGGCTTATTGTCGAAAATAGCTTTACATACTTGGCCACACTAAATAGTCGGGATGAAGTTGTACTGAGTTGGAAATCTCGTCTGCCGCAGTTGCTAGCCTATAGATAAAACTAAAGCCTTCCACTGCCTATAAGGCCCAGCCGTGTCTCCGCCATTGCCAAAGATAGCCTCCATGTCATTTGACCATTGCTTCGCTATTATAGAACACGATTTTGGCCGATTCAGACGCTGCCATACTGTTTGTGTCGTTGTTGTGATATTTTCGGTTGACTACCACGCACCAGTGTTTGCAAGGTCCAATTGGCAGTCTTTGTCCTCCAGCCACGGCTTACAGGAGGCTGAGCAGAAGGTGCCATTTTGAGGAACGACACCAAACTCGAAGTAGTCCCGCAGGATCTTGTTGGTGCAGTCACTCCAGCCTGCCGGGATGGAGCAATGGCCCACGGAATCCTGAATCACCACTGCCGAGCCAGGATGCCCGGCCGACATGACGTTCGCATTGATAGCAGGCGCAACGGGGTCAAGTCGACTTGTCAAAAACAGGAGTGGTGCCGCTGGTACGCCATGCTTGAGGCTGGGGTCTGCCGGGGGTGTGACCCACGGCCCACGGAACTCATCCTTCGGCTTGAGACGATAACCCGTGCACTGGAAGGGGATCGTGGCCCACTTGGCTCCGAAGGTGTCGGACTTTTCCTTGTATTTCTTGAGCTCGTCGGAGTAGTAGGCAAGGTCGTGCTCGGTTTGGCCGCCAGCAGCATCACTGCAGCGGATGGCATAGGACGCCTCCACGCTGATGATTTGATTGCCGGCGGCGCAGTCGTCCCGGCTATTAGCAGGACCGACGGCTTCAACCAGCAAGGTAAAGTTCCCTGCGAGGGCATCCGCAATGATCTGAGCCAGTGGCGCAAATGCACGGATAGGCTGATAGATGGATTGCGATATGCTGTCGCGGATGTCGTTCCCAGTCACAGCTGTGATACTTGTGCCCGCGACGTGGTAGAGCGGCGACGCGTCGACGTTGGCGATGAACTGGCCCACCCGCCTTTTGATATCAGAACCGCTCGTGTCGTTGGAGGTGCGCAGTGCGCAAAGATCGCCAGAGTCGTAGCAGGTGTCATAAAAATAGTCGACAACAGCCTCGGTGTCTCTCAGACTGCCAAGCCATTCCTGGGATAAAGTAAGCAAGACAGCCATGACAGAATATCACTCCATTTCGCCAGACTTACACCCTCCATATAGTCCCTGACATCGACGACACCGTCCAAGACCACTCGCCCAACTCGCTCAGGGAACATAGACGCGAAGGTATTCCCGAGAACGGTGCCATAAGATAAGCCCAAGTATTGGAGCCGAGGAACCTGGTCAGCCTCTGGGTTCGTTTCCGCCCTGGCCAGGTGCTTGTCATTGTCCCTCCGGCGCCTAGGTGCTGCAATTTGCTTCTTCCGGAGCTCGTCAAGGCGATCAACTATCGCGACCATGTCACGGCAGACAGCGGCGGTCGTGACATGTTCCAAGATGGTCGATTCGCCCAGCGTATTCTCGCACACAACACCGAATCCTCTGGACTGCGCCAGGTAGCGCCGCAAGGCGTCTTCGCTAGAATCAAGGGAACCTAGCCCACGGAGCACTTGGTCGTTGGAGTTCCGCGCAAGTGTGTCGCCGCCGAAGCAGTCTACCTGGGGTGTAGTGCTGCCAATGCCGCGGGGGTCGAACCCGAGGTAATCGTACTTCTTGTTGTTGTCAATCACTTTTTGCAAGTGGTGACCGGAGAGGCGCACGAGATTGACCCCAGCATTGCCCGGTCCGCCTGGGTTCAAGATGATGGTGCCGCCATAGTCGGGGTGGTCGACCGGCACCGGGGCAGGGAGCGTGGCGATAGCGATTGCGATGGACCTGTTATCTTCACGGTTGTTCCAATCCAGTGGCACCTTGAGGCGGGCACAACGGAGCCCATCGAAGCAACCATGGTACTGTAGGTCTTCTGTTGGTTCAATTGTCGTCCAGTCGAACTCTGTGTCGCTTGGGGCAGACGCGACCGTTCCTGCCAGGCCAGCAGCCAAGATTGTCGCAGATCGCAGTAGCATCATCACTGGAGTTTAGTTTCCTGTTGTTGGACTGGCCTCTGGGTAAGGTAGCTCTCTAGCTTTGAGCGAGCTGTCGTTGGAGGTTACAGTGTAGAGCATGGCAACCCCAGATACATATATATATTCGATGCCGATGGCGTTTGACTGGCACCAATTCCTCTAAGGGAAGTATTTGCGCAAGTTCATCGGGTTGTAATTTGCATAGCCGTACCATGCGCCGTGCTCCCACGAAGAACTCCATACAGACAAAGCTATGGAGATCGAGCGAACAGGTAAATCGGCACTTTCTTTAGACAGGGTTAGCCGCACCCGGTGACACGTTTGGTCAACACCACGATATGTTCAATTGGGCTCCATTCTGACAAAGCCATGATGATCAGGAGAGTATGTTTTCAGATCGGCGTTGTTAACCTCTAAACCGGTATATTGGCACTTTTTTTATTAAAGCAGGGATAGCCGCAACCAGCCACAAACTGGCGCATTAAGTAATAAAGCAGGTGAGATCCTCATCCCCTTAGCATGCCATGCGCGAGGGATTATATCCCTGGCGTATTATATAGGTACTGTAGGGATACCTGGTCTAACTACAGGCCGCAGGAGTTTATTTCCAGACAGTTAGGCAGCAGCCTAATACCGTATCAACTCGCGAAATTCGGTCAAAAACTAAAGCGTGAGCCCAAGACCCGCACACTGCTTATTCTGCCACATCTTGTCCAGATTTGCTGAGATTCTACTGGACATCTGGGCACTTTACTATAAATGGTAAAACATCATGGGGAAAACTGTCTTTTTCTGCATTAGTTTTTAACCGAACTTCCCGAGTTAATATAGTACTTATAATATCGGCATACTGAACATAGAAAAGGGGGCGGCCTTTGTCACTCCCTTAGATAAAAGAAGTAACTCAATTTAATATCTTCTAACAACCTCCTACATTGCACCCCTTGACTCGTGAGATAGATCCTACTATAGTAAGAGAAGAGTTTTAAGTTAGGTAAGGTGAGTTCAAGTCTGAAAGCCTTAAAAGTCTGGGTTCATATAATCGGGCGTTAATATCCAACTAATAACCAAGGATTTCATATTTAGCTATATGCTAATAGCAAAATGGTGTAACCACATTGTCTTGAAAGCTAGGGAAGCTCAAGTTCTGTCTACTACGAAATGAATTTGCTAAAGTGCAAAATGAGATTTCTAAAGCTCGCCGTGAGCAATGGTAATCCTCCCGTAACCCTCCTAACCGAGCCGCCTTTCGGTGCTAGCCATTGAGTCATGTCATGGGCCTTGGCAATTGTGTTCTCTCGCTACACTTTCGCAACAGTGCTTCCCTCGGGCGACTCCTTCAGCAGTTCCTTTACTTCTTGGAATGCCTGGAGCAGTTCGCTTGTCTTCTCCGCTGCCCAAGTCTTTCGTGATGCTTCACCCAAGATGCCCTGGGACACAGCACCGTACACATCCGGCGGAGTATCCCGAGCGAAAGTAAGCGCAGGACGAGTTGCCGCAACGCGAAGCCTCATTCCGCCAAGTGTTTCGTTTAGCTGGCTAGATGCGCGAATTCCACCTTGATTGCCATAGCTGACGATTGCGGCTGGCTTCCCGATCCATTCATTGCAGAGATAATCAACCGCATTCTTCGTCCCACCAGACACGCCGTGGTTATACTCTGGGATGACAAGAATGTAGGCATCGTGTTTTGCAATCTCTGCGCTCCAGGCAATGCTGTGTTCATGAGCAAATTGGCCTTGGGCCGGAACCTGCATCGGAGCAAGAGCTTCGTCGTACAGAGGGAGGTTGAACTTGTTGACATCGACAAGAGAAAGATCGATTGAGCTGTCAGTGGCGTCCTTGCTCAGAGTTTGCCTGACGAATTCGGCAATCTTGGGCCCAACTCTCGGATTTCGAGTGCTCATACTGAGCACCACGACGTTATGAGTCTTAGCCATGGTGAGGATCTGATGACTTGCTGCAGTCGTTCGTACGTGGATAGTTGTGGGCAGTGGGGCAAGTTGCTGAAATTGAAAGAATGATAGAACTTATGAAAGAATAGAGATGGGTTGGTAGTTGAACTGTGTCCTTGGGCATTTCGAGTCTGCTGCATGGAGTGCCTGCGCTGTTTTATAGTTGCTTCACTTGAGTTGCTTCCACACTCCTGCTTCTCCTTCCATTATATGCTTACAAATTCCAAATAACTCGCGAACGAACTCGCTATCCTCGCCGTGCAAGGAGTTCGTCCGGAGTGGACGAAGCTTGCAGTGTGGAAAATGTAAGTGGACCTGGTTGGTTCAAGATCTCAGGTCCATGCTCTACTTGCAATGTCAGCGGGGGTTGCGAGAGCGATTTGTCACCGCGCCCGGCATTCGGAAAATAGGAAAGTGCGGTATCAACTAAAAGCCCATAAGTTAAAGTTTCGACTAACTGAACCCCTTTATATACTGGTCCCTTTATCAGCTGAGCGACCCAAGTGAAGTAGTCTGTAAAATAGCCCATGCCCTCTACAATGCCAGATAGATATCAATTGCTGTAAAGCACTTGGGCCTGAATAAATAAATTAGTAATAGAAGAGACCAAGCTTGAATTGAGACATAATAGTGTAATAAGGATCGTGGTAGCTACACCAACAGACCGACGCTATGGCCTCACGCTGTTCTTGGATTGCCCATATGTGTCCACTTGTCTTAAGCTACATGGAGCTGTTGTATGGATTGTATCCCAACGAGAGGGAGCAGTGCATGATGTAAGGACGAACTTCGGCGTCAGTTCTTGGAGCGTGGGCCAAGACTTCATAGTTCAAAATCAGGCGAGTTGGAACGTTGAAAGTGAGGCGAAAGTCCAAATGTTGCGTTGGGCCACATATCACATCGGATGCTGGGCACGCGGCTTAGCTGTTTCGTGCCGTGTATTTGCGTCCGTTGTTTACGAGAGAGAACATACATTGGTGATATGACTGCGGGAAATCGACTAGTTCGTAGGCTAATGGCTGCTTTACTCCATCCTCAGATAACTGAGTGATGTTGATAAAATGGTTGAGGTATGGGAGAGGTTACCTGTATGCGGGCGCCTTGGAGACAACAGTCACGCGCAAATTCGAGCTGACAGGGGCGGATGATGGCTTCAGGTCAATTACTTGATTAATACTATTAGGCTACTCTGCTCGTCTAAGTTTTCCCGCATATCTTAACTGTCAAGGTGCCCTATGCCCTCGCATAAGTAGAAGCAGCACAACTTTGATAAGTATCTCTCACCCGTTTTTCTTAGCAAGGGTCGAAAATTGAAACAGCTTATGGGCTTATAATCCTTTGTTCAAGTGTCCATAGGCGTGGATCTCGACATGGAAAACATTGAATACCATGGCTCGAAATGACACCCTCCGGGGCCATCGGGCGAACAATTACGCAGTGGCTTCAGCACAACGATACTGGCAAGAGGGCAATCCTAGGGATCTTCACGAGTTGATCAGGTTCAGCGAAGAGGCCGTGGCTGTCTCAGTGCAAGCTGCCTCTATCCTGGGCCAGTCCTTAGGCACCGTCCTTCATCAACTTAGCATTGAGGTCCATTCCCTGAACAACCTAGCAGCCAGGCTCGACGAGCACTTCCAACTGACGGGGTCCTTGGACAACCTGAACCGTTCCATCGACATTATGGAAAGGCTGGCTGCCTGTGTGCCGTGGGAAGACTGGCAGGACAGCCGAGCTGAGTGGCTCGTTAACCCCGCTGCCAGCCTGCAGAGGCCGTACGAGCAGGATGAAGGCGAGTCTCAAAGAGATATTGACCGATCCATAGACTTATCACGGGAGGCTATCAATATTGCAACATTAACACTCGATATTACACCAAATGACCACCCCAGTCGTGCTCAACGTGAGCGTATACCGGGACGTCGACGCCATTCTGATCACCCAGGACCGGCTCTGTGTCGTCGTACAGCTCATCGATCAAAGCACTTCAAGATGCCCGTCGCCGTGCATCTCCTCCTCCGCGACCAAAAGAAAGCAAAGCTCTTCTTGTCGCCATGGACAACACGGCGTACTGCTCGCTACTGGTATATGCGACCAAGGAGATTGAGACTGTAGAAGACCTCCTCAGATCAAACGAATCTGACACCATTCGCCTCGACGGGGATACAGCGCGAGAACAGAACACACTCCAGCATCTCAAAGCCTGCCAGATATCCCACTTTGCGGGTCATGGCGTGGAGCACGTCTCAGACGCAAAGGGCTTTTTGAGGCGCGGCGAGGATGGGAGGTTCCTTGCAAAGTCCAAGTTGGGCAATTTCGATGATGCATAGTTACTCAAAGCTGTAAAGGAATTTATAACAATAATGGCGATAAGACACAAGAATAATAAGAGACACCAGGGTGGCATGTTTCTAGAATAGTAAATGGGAATGGCAGGCTATATACTACGCCGGCTATGCAGTCGAAAGCCAAAGTACTGAATTTCCCAGCCTCTATATATTAAAATCATGCCATAACTGGAGAGACGCGCCTCGGCTTAATAATACATATCATGCAATTCTATCACAACCCGGTAATCTCATCCACGTAGTGTGAGAATGAGTTTGGAGATGCCATCTTTGGCACTCTCGTTCCCAAGCTCCCTGAACATGAATTCAGCTTTATCACAGCATAAAAGTTCGGCTAGTTCTATATTAAAATCGAAATTAACAGCGAGATTTAATTGCATACTGTCCCTAAAGATATCTCAGATCATGTCTCGTAGGCTGCTGAACTTGACAACATCTAGGCTAGGAAAACCTCCATACCCCATTGTACGCGCCTTCAGTGCAACCAGCGCTATTCCAAAGGCTAGGAGGCCTCTCCATACCATCTTTCGCAGACGGGAAGTCCATCGAGTATCTCTACCGTCCCGATCAAACCAGACTTTATCAACTGGTCGAAATGCGTTCGCGAGAGCAATCGCGCTCTTCTCGGTATACGGCGGGAACCTCGGCCTCAAAATGATGTCCATCCACTTTGGAATGTCCACTACTGTCCTCATATGGGTGAATTCCTTGAACCCGTACGGCCCATGATAAGCCCCGATGCCCGAGTACCCTGTACCACCAAAAGGAGCACCCTCACTAAGTGTGTGCACAATTGCGTCGTTAATACACACACCCCCAGATATTGTTGACCCCAAGATCTTGTCTTTCTCTGCCTGTGAGGTTGTAAATGGGTATATAGCGAGAGGCCGTTCATTATTTGTCGTGTGCGAGATGGCCTCGTCCAATGTTGCATCCAGGATGGGGAGAATTGGACCAAACAACTCTTCCGACATTAACGAGTCGGACGGTGAGACATCGACTACAACAGTGGGAGAGAAGCCAAGTGTTTCGGGGTTCCGTTCCCCGCCATAAACGATTTTGCCTGAAGTCTGGTCAAGGAGCGCGCTCAAACGGTCAAAATTGCGCTTGTTGATGATGTGCGAGTAGTAGTCTGGGATGTGAGAACCACCCAGAAACTGCTCGAAGTGTTTGGTGAGAGAAGAGATAAATTCTTCTTTGACTATCGGGTCAACGAATACATGGTTCACGCTTAGGCAAACCTGTCCTATCTGTTAGTGTTGTATCAAGTGTCGAATCAAGTAAGCTGAGGATTCATACCTGTCCGGCATTCATGAACTTCGCTGCCGCTATTCGTTTTGCAGCAAGGTCAATATCTGCCTTTGCAGAGACAAATGCTGGGCTTTGTCCACCGAGCTCCAAAGTGACACTTGTGAGGTATCTAGCGGCATTCTCGTAGATAATCTTTCCCACTGCGGCTGAGCCAGTGAAGAAGATGTGATCCCATCTTTTCTGTAGGATATACTTCATTTCGGCCGGTCCTGCAGTTAAGACTTGGATGGCATCCTGATCTAGGTACTGCGGGACGATTTCTTGGATAAGAGCTTGAGATGCAGTGGCGAGTTCACTCGGCTTGAGAACAACACAGCATCCAGCAGCTAAAGCGCTAATCATAGGCTCTAGCAGTTCCATGAATGGGTAGTTCCAAGCTGACAGGATGAGGACAACACCCTTTGGCTCTTTACGGACCCTGGTCCCACCGAAGAAGTTGAGTGGATTGAATCGCGAGGGCTTGTCGTCTGAAGCCCATGATTTGAGGTGTTTGAGAGTGTAAACACACGCAGTTTGTATGCCGCAGACGTCCACAGAGAGAGCCTCGAGCTTGTGCTTGTGGAGATCTTTATACAGGGCCTCAACAATTCGTTCTTTGTTGTCTTCGAGCATCCACCAGACTCTTTGTATCTGATGGGTCCGCCACCGAAGTGATTTCGTTTTGTGGGATGAGAATGTTGTAGAAACTTGAGCGTACGCCTGTTGTTATCTTGTGAGTAACGAGGCTGTAGTTTTTCCGAGCGTGAACGAGAAAGGGAAACTAAAGGGGAGGAGACGCTACCTCATCAACTTGCGTATCTGTACTGAAGCTCATGGTTGTAATATTAGAAGTCCACTTCAAAAGCTGGTGTGTGGGTGGAAAACTCGGTAAATGGTTACGCCTGGCTACTAAAGTAGTGTTGAATCGGCCAAAGCATTGGAACTTGCCTTCAAGGAAGACAACTGAACAACTGGGTTCCTTTCTTTTAAAGAAATACTAGTCTTTATGTTATGTGGATGTTTTCGAGACAAATACCTCAATATGCCGAGGCCGAGGCCCGATTTACCTCTTCGGCTAGGAATTCGTGTGACGAATTCCCGAATGAACCACTCATGGAACGTTCGGGGTCCGCGGGACAATACCTATGCCTCGGTAAGGGTTTCTCTTTGCATCCAAGACTCTAACTGCAAGATGATCTCCGTAATGATCCATCTGACACGTAAACTGCTGGTTGCCTGAAACTGATTTGTCAGGGGTCTCTCTCTAACCTGGGTTACAAGATTTGGTCAAGCTCGCTGGTCTTTCACTGCGCAACGTCAGGATAGACCATGTCACTGCAACGTTCTTCACGTGGACGTAGGCAGCTACTCAAATTACCACCTTTACCGCAGAAGTTGATGAGCTGGGGCTAACGGACAGGGTGCTGCAGAATGCTTGAGTGTTCCTTAAGGGGGTCTGTAACTTGCGGATGGCACTTAGTCGCCGGGTCTCTCTAGGACAGTCCCCGGAATGGATTCTCTTGTTCTAGCTCAACAAATAAAATCTCTCCCCAAAACACACTGTCTACAACTGCTTAGTCCACCCCAAGGCGGCTCATTCATGGCAAGCTGAGAGCCAATTCCATCGTCCTACAGCTTCTCAAATCTAGGCTTAGTCTTCCTTAAGCCACTCATCAGAGCCCGTGAAAAGTCTTCGCCCTGCAGCGCCGCCGCGTTCCACACTCTCGTGTATTGTAGACTATCCGGAACTGCATGGTCTCGTCCGTGGTTAAGCAGCTCCTTGGTTCCTTGCACTGCAACGGGGCTTTTCTCCGCCAGCTTTACGGCCATAGCCACTGCCGACTGCACCGCTTTATCCTTGCCCTCGTGCACCTGGCTTACAAATCCAACCGCCAGCGCCTCCTGCGCCGAGAAGTCTCGCGCCGAGAGGCATACATCCTTTACCCACGACGTCGAGCCGACAATCTTAGGCAGACGTGCGAGTGTGCCAATATCAGCCGCTAGGCCAGTATCGACCTCCTTAACAGAGAACCGCGTGTTGGATTCGCAGATACGAATATCAGCACAACAGGCGATGTCAATGGCGAGGCCGTAGGAGATGCCGTGAAGTACACAAATAACGGCTAGAATATTCCAGATATTAGCACTTTATGACACACTATCACTGAAATTATACTCACGCTTCTCGCACTTCTCTGCTGAACCCACACTCTCCTGAAACTCTTCGAGATGGCTCCTGAGACCCTTCGCCTTCCTCGGTACGTCAATCGCCCTCCCTGCCAACACCGGGTCTTGCCCAACGGCTTGCACATCGAGCCCTGCAGTAAAGGCCCTTTCACCAGCGCCGCTCAATACCACGACGCGCACATCGGCGTCGGCGCTGAGTTGTCTGAAGACACGTCCGAACTCAAGCCATACCGGCCGAGAGAAGGCGTTAAGCTTGCTCGGGCGGTTGATCTCGACGTGTGCGATGAGAGGAGCTGGTGAGGTGACCAGCAAGTGCTCGTAAGAGGAGTAAGCTGGTAGGGCGGCGGAAGTCGACATGGTGATGCTGTCTGGTTTGGTAGATATGTCGTATCGTGTAAGAAGGACTTGACTGTAATCGATTACATGAATCCCCTTGGCTTGATATTGTTTTAGTAGATATGACTCAGCTATATAGGAATGCTAGAGACAGCGAAGTCCTTCAGTGGACTCAAGTTCGGCCCGAGTAGACGTACAGACACGCCGAGGCTTGGTATTCCATTCACGCCTCGGTTTAGGCCACCTGGTTCGCTCCACGAGGCAGCAGCTGATGAATCAATTGTTTTCGCTATCCAGACAAAAGATGCAAAGATGTAACTATCATGAGGAAGATGTTTACATGAATACTTCACTTGAGCAGCTGCATCACAGAGATAAATCTCGTGAATGCGGAAGTGTATATTGGCAATGCTCCATTGATTTCTAAGGCCCCTCCCTCCCTGCTCCCGACATTAAAAGGCTCCCTCTTTTGCCAAACGAAGAGAGGCCATTATAGATACCACGCATTAGCGTAGTGCGCATGCCCTTTTTTCGTAGTGGCATAGCATCTCTCTGGACATCGGTATGTCTAGAGCCCTAGAAAGTCTTGTGTACGAAGAAATGTTCACAGAACGAAGCATCCGTCCCAGATATCACCAAGGCACGTGAGTCAATGAACAAGCTTCTGGATGAATGAGGACTTCTCCGGTGTGCTGGTGATTTCTCGGATTTCTAATAACCCCACTCATCATTTCATTCAACCCGAGTGCTGAGAAATTGTCCGTCGGTGAGATCAACTCGCGCCTCCATCTGACGTAGTCAAAGTCCGACGGAGATTTACGCTCGCATGACCTTCACCATATCGAAACACCCAGACGGTTATCTCCGTCGGATATCTGCTCCGACCTTGTCCCATGCCTCGACCCATGTCCCTCGAGCAAGCCCTCGCCTTGCCCCCCCGCACACGACCCTGGTCTCCCCGGATCCTCCTTGCATCCCGTCCCCACGCCTCCACAGTTGGGCAGCCAGCCGCTTATCGCCGACGAGACTTCCCGTTCGATCGCTCGAAGCAGTCCAGCACTGCTGTCATGGCATAGAGACGCAAACGTCTCGGGACGGTTCTATCTCCCTCAGCTTGTGCCGTCGCCGCGTCCGAGACGCCGAGTTCCCCCTTGTTCCAAGATCCGCTTTACAAAAACAGCCCTTTCGCCAAATGTTGCCAGGCCGAGGGCATTCTCGGGCTGACACTCAATACCCATCTCGCTCCCAATCGCAACTGCATTCTCTGACCCCGCAAGGGCAGCAACACTGCCGACCTCCATCGGCCCTGGCCAACCCGCTTGCAGCATCACAACATTAACGTTGATGGGTCATGGGTTCTGCGAGGTAACTCAGGACCATTTACGCCGAATTGGAATTGAGTTAATGTGCTAATACTTGTCGTCTGCATCTAGACCAAGAGCGTCGCGCGCATGCGAGGTATTAGCCTCCCTTTTAACGTCTCCATCATCGATCACTATATGGTCTATATATCTAACCTCATTCCCTGCAACATAATCTGAAGCATGTCTAAACACTCATGTCAAACTTTCATAGACAGCATCTCTATATACCTGCACTTCGATCCAGACTCTCTTATCACCCCCCTGATTCAACACAAAATATGGGCTAATATGTGCCCTTTAGACCTGCCACGGACGAAAGGTATCTTATTCAGTCTATGCTTCATTTAAATCGCCGCCGCATGTCGATCAAGGCTACATTATGTGCCTCCTGCACCCTACCAGATCTGCGCATTCCATGCGGCTTATTAACATTTCATCTTGCCTAGGTTAGATGTGACGCAACCAGTCTCGGGGTGCCTTGTACAAACTGTGCTGCCTTCCATATCAAATGTCGTATCCGAACTCCAAAACCAAGGACGGCCAAGGGCGTCAGCAATCAGCCCAAGAACGCTGATGGGTATTATATTGACCACATGCCACTCATCTCGTTGCCTCATTTTGCAGTTTACTGACTATGAACTTATTTACAGCGACCGGCGCAATCGTACCGATCGGCTCCCCTCACGCTCAATAGCTCGACCCCTTTTCCACTCCAACTCCACCCCTTTACTGGTAGGTAGCTATACAAAAAAGGAATAAGGGTGAGACAGTACCTACGTTGACCTTGTGTGACGCTCAAGAATACCGATGCTCCAATCACTGCAGCCGGCCGAGTCGCCTATCTTGGCGAATCCTCCAATATTGCCCTCCTTCAAGACGAACAGAGTTCTGCAAACTCCGGCCACTATCCGTTACCTGAAAACGTTCGAATCTCCCAGGCCAGCCTCGAAGGGCGTGACGGTGCCGAAGTCTACATCATACTGCATCAATCAGGCGCATTCCTGTTGCCTCCTCGATCCCTTTGCGATGAGCTTATCAAAGCCTACTTTGAATGGGTCCATCCTATTATTCCTATTATCAACCGAACCCGCTTTATGCGCCAGTATCGAGATCCTGATGACTCCCCATCCTTACTCCTTCTCCAGTCTATCCTCCTAGCTGGCAGCCGTGCTTGTTGCAGTCCTGAGCTAGCGGATGCTAATGGCTCGACAACTCCCGCAGGACTTGCTTTCTTTAAGCGTGCAAAAGCTCTATATGACGCAAACTACGAGACTGACAGGGTCACCATCGTGCAGTCACTCCTCCTCATGGGCTGGTACTGGGAGGGTCCTGACGATGTAACTAAGAATATCTATTACTGGAGTCACTTGGCTACAGCAGTCGCCCAGGGGTCGGGCATGCATCGCTCTGTTGAGCATTCACAGCTAAGCCGCTCTGACAAGAGGCTCTGGAAAAGAATCTGGTGGTCCCTGTTTACCCGTGACCGTTCTGTTGCTCTAGCACTAGGTCGGCCCGTTTCTATCAATCTTGACGATTCTGACGTGGAAGCGTTGACGGAAGCAGACTTTTTAGACGAGGACGAGTCAGATGGAGTCAGTGAGTGCCCACCCAACCCTGTACATATACAGTTCTTCCTGCAATACGTCAAGCTCTGCGAGATTATGGGAATTGTGCTATCACTGAAGCATTCGGTCACTTCTAAAGGCCAGCAACGAAGCGCCATTAACACTGCTCATGTAGCCTTGGCTGATTGGCTCCGACACTGTCCCATGATTGTATACTGGGCAATACCCCGACACCACTTTTGGTCAGCACTTCTTCACTCTCACTATTACACAATGCTTTGTCTCTTGTATCGAGCCCACATGCCACCCAGCGCCCCCCCACCGTTCCTTGAGCACTTTCCCTGCCCGGACGTCGCCCTCCGAGCCGCTGCCATGATCACCACGATTATTCAGAACCTTGCGGCTCATGGCCAGCTCCGCTTCTGCCCGCCCTTTATAGTCTACAGCCTCTTCTTGGCCATAAGCATGCATATACACAAAATCAAGTCACCTGTGCCTTCTATCCAGCAAGACGTAACGCAGGATAGACTTCGGACTTCTATGTCGGCCATGAAGGAACTTTCGCGGGTTTGGTGGGTAGGGAAGATGATTTATACTCTCTTGGAGTCCGTCATAGGGGAAATGGTGCTGGAGGAGAGATCGCAACCGGCCACAGGCAGGCCACATCAGAAAATGTGTCAGCATCTTCCACAGCCGGAACAAAACGATCGACATTCTGACGCTCCGCCCGCAACGGTGTGTTTCGACTCATCGCCAACGGAGACATCCATATGCCTCGAACACAACGCAAAAGGTTCAGCGTCGCCTGACAATGGCGAGGTGCACAACCAGGCTAGTCTGATTACTGCTGTTGACGAAGATTGGTAAGTTTTAGACTTAGCCTGACTGCCATTGGTTGGGACTATAGTTGACGGTGTTAGGTTTCACTTCTTTGGTCTCGACGAAGTCATCAACTTTGGGGGATAGTCCCTGGAGCGGTTTGGTAGTTTGCAGAGCATGAGAAGGCCTTGGTTCTTAATAAGGCCGCCCCAATGGGAAATGGAATTCAACCGTCACCTGTCCGTCTCATTGAAGCAAGGTTTCTCATTTCCCCGACTGTGGGCAACTGAATCGCGATACACTGAAGCCCCCTCTCCAATCACTCAGTCCGGCGTTTCTCAAGACGGCGGAGTTAATGCCACGTAAAAGAATGTGGAGCTTGTATACCTCCTCTCAGCTCATAACGCCCCATAGACATTCGTGATGGAACCTTCCCAAAGGTAGGTTCACTACGGTTCGAAGGATCAAGTCCGTGGCTCGAAGAGGTCGTATTACGTCTTCTCCGTGCCGCGGTCTCGGACACGGCCCGAAATTTCATTGTTCAGGTTCAGCCGAAGATGATTAATTACCTGAGTCTTAAACCCCGTTGGACTTTTGAGGCGCTCCTAGCGATTCCTTCTTGCCACAGCGACGCGAGTCAGCAACCAAATGGAGATGCCGGGCTTTGGATGGTGAGGACCACAAACTCCGTCGGACATTTGTCATCAACGACAGGAGGCTTGTTCGCTAGTGGCAGGGATGGAGGCTTAGTTGACATGCCACAGACCAACTCACGAAACTAATCGGAACCCTCCTCACCCGATCTTACCAACGAAACGACCCCGCACAGTTCCAGAGCACATTACAATGGAACGAGGATGCCGAGTATTGGGGGAGCTGGCTCAATCAACTGTCCGACGGATCTTGAGTTCGTCCACGACATTTTCAGTGTCGAGACTGCCATTTGCGTCTGGGCGATAACGCCATCATGTAGCCCCTCGTATTTTATGACGGCCAGGTATTAGTGCTGGCCATGCTCAGCCCCCCAAGTTTATGGGTCTCAGCTTGTCTGAGGAGGTGGATAATTTGAGTTGTTATCAACAAGATGATTTCTCAAGGCTCTATTCCTGCCAAGAAATAAATCGAGCAACTTTCACTGGGGGGCATTTCATTCAGCTAGCGTTAAAAAATGATGAAGCAACTCATTGAAAATTTCCACAGTCCGAATGCAGACCCGATACTCTGATATCATAAATATGTCCAAGTTTATCGTTCATTCGAATGGCAATCCAATATTTCCAAAGTCGGCTTAGATATCATACCCCGAGTGTTCTATCAACCGAGAGAGTCCTAGGTCAAAAGAGCAGAATACAGATGGAGAGCGCTCTACATCTTTGACTCCGGCACAAGGAGGGTAAGCCTTTCCTTCAAAGCAATCTCCGCCTCCTTCTCAATCCTCCCGATCAGCTCATCACACGTCGGGATGTCGTGAATGAGTCCCATAACCTGTCCGGTTGTCCATACCTATTCGAGGTCGTCAGTAGCTATCAGGGTCGGTTCAAATAGAGACTTTAACTTACGCCATAGTCCACATCTCCAGTGACAAACACCTCCTTGCCCCGCTTACCGCTAACAAACGGCGCGATGGCTTCAAACTGACCGGAAGTAGTCGTCTGTTCCACCTGCAGCGCTTCGAGCGCGACCTTGTTCTTGAAGAGCCGGGTTGTGTTTCTCCACCGGCGCAGCAGCAGTGTCGTGTCCGTCTCCTCTGCCTGGACAATGGCATTCTTAACGTTCACATGGACAGGCGCCTCAACTGTGCACATGAAGCGCGTACCCATGTTGATGCCAGAGGCGCCAAGGCATAGCGCTGCAGCTAAACCGTAGCCATCAGCAAAGCCGCCGCTGGCAATGAACGGCACCTTGAGGGTCTGGCGAGCCTTGCTAAGAAGGATAAAATTGGTAATATCGCTTTCGCCGACATGGCCGCCACACTCGAATCCATCGATACTAAGGAAGTCAACGCCCAGCTTGACAGCGCTAAGGGCATGTCGGATAGTCGTGCACTTATGGAGGACCGTCACTCCAGCTTTCTTAAGCTGAGAGATAACAGGGCCAGGAGAATTGCCCGCTGTCTCGACGATGGTAACTCCTTCATCGACGATAGCCTGGGCATAAGCCCCGTAGTCGGGTGGCGTAATCGCAGGCAAAATGGTGATATTAACACCAAACGGTTTGCTGGTGAGTGACCGGCAGCGACGGATCTCTTCGCGCAGGGCGTCCGGAGTTGGAAATATCAGGGCGGTGATAATACCAAGCCCTCCAGCGTTAGAAACAGCAGAGGCGAGGTCAGCGGTTCCGACATGCATCATGCCACCCTGGACAACGGGCACTGAGCGAAAGTGTATAGTTAGTACTAGAGCCCCGGATCGCAAAATGTAGTGAACATGGACGGGGCAAACCTCTGATGCCCAGGCGGCGAGTTAGTTCAGTGGCAAACGGCATGGTGTTTGACGAGGATGGAAAGACGACGATTGATCAGTTAGGTTGGGCAAAGAAAGCACTCTGGTTAGGAAATACTAGATGAGGTTCAAGAGAGGAAACGACGTCTTTTATCAACAATAATGTGAACGGATCTTGTTACTAATGTAACCGAGCACGCCGCGGTACCGAGGCCAACTCGGGCCCGAACCTACACGACGCTGAGGCCCGCCGAGCTGGGTACCACAGAGGATAGAATACACAATAACACCGTATAATCCTTAGCATAGGATACTTCCCACCGTAGAACATCATAAGACGCCGTGGTTTTGAATAGCAAACACCAAGCCTTCGGCTGCACGTGAACTTGAAAGTCTCGGGACCGAGGAGGGTCTCGGGCCGCAGGTTGTTAAAGAGCTGGGGTTTACAGGACCAACAACGATCTAGAAGGAATGGGTCATTCCGATGGGTTGCTTATAACAGATGCCGTTTCCTTCACTCGTCTTCCAACTCCCAAACATCCTTTCCGCATATCCGACGAGGCTCGGCTTTCGATTCCTTTCTTCTACGTGGAAACATCTAGACTATCTTCGAGTTCATCCCGCACAATGGTGTTCATCCCCCCAGATTGGGTCTCTCAGCTGCCATGCGGTACGTTCACAGCAGATGATGTCTCCATTGCCCAGCTCACAGTCCACCTAGACCCCCCCGACTCTATCTCAATCCCAGAATTCGTGAACAATGAAAAATATGGGCGATGTCCCATCGCTAGGTCAAGGAATCCGTTTACTTGCTCTGTAACGGGCAAGAGCTTCACGGCTTCTCAAATGATCGAGCGGGAGGAATATCTAGCACGCGCAATCGCTCAAAACCTAGGCTATGATGCCCATGAGGGAACTGAATGGGACCGGGTTGTCGCGCTGTTCTCGCTAAATACCGTCTGTAACTAATGCTCCCTCTTCTTCTGCCGTATATTTACTTACGTCTCGGTACATACTCAAGATTGACTATATACCTTTGACTCACGCAGTACACCGCTTATCCAGCATTGTTACACCCGCTAGCGCTGCGTACTCGGTGTCAGAACTCGAACATCAGTTGAGGTCGTCCGGAGCTAATGCAATCTTTACGTGCATCCCTCTTCTTGATGTTGCACTCGCCGCGGCAAAGTCGGTTGGAATTCGCCATGATCGTATTTTTATCCTCTCAGTTCCTGGGTCCAATAAAAGGGTTCCCTTCAAGACGATTGACGATTTGGTGGAAGAGGGGAGGAGTCTTCCCGAACTGCAGCCCCTGAACTGGGCGCCCGGCCAAGGCGCCAGGCAGGTTGCATTCCTGAGTTACTCGAGTGGTACTTCCGGTTTACCTGTGAGTTGTTATCTTTTCAAAATTTACTCCTCCGCTGATGGAACATACAGAAAGCCGTTAAGATCAGTCACCTCAATGTTATATCAAACATCATTCAGATCAGCCAGTACAACTCGGTTGGCCGCCATGCCTCTGGAGTTAGTACCCTGGTGAGCCTGGGCCTCCTTCCGTTCTCGCATATTTTTGGTCTTGTGGTGGTTGCTCATTGTGGTAAATTTCCCTTCGCGCCAGATCCTTGAAGTCAAAAGATGTAGTACACCTACATCCAGATCTAACTCCTAATCCTCTCTAGGACTGTTCAGCGGAGATGAGGTCATTATCCTCCCTTCCTTTGAGCTTCAGTCGTTTCTCTCCGCAATTGAAAAATTCAGGATTGAGGTGATGCCTGTGGTACCTCCAATCCTGATTCAGTTGTTAAACAAACTTGATGATTGTGCAAAATACGACCTCAGCTCTATCCGAATCGTCTATACTGGTGCTGCTCCATTAGCGAGTGAGACGGCGGAGGACGTACTAAAGGCGTTCCCCAAGTGGCGCATTTGTCAAGCATATGGTACATACATCTTACTACTCTACACGTCGACTTTTATTTCGCTAATTCATAGTCCTAGGTTTAACTGAGACAGCAACAGGCGTTATAGCAACTAGCGAGCTGGATATCAGCTTTGGCTCGTCTGGCTCCCTTCTCCCAGGTGTGAGAGCTAAAATCGTCGATGCTGCTGGTAAAGAGGTCACGGAATATGAAACTCCTGGCGAATTACTCGTACAAAGCCCGTCTGTCGCCCTAGGTTATTTGAACAATGAGCAGGCTACAGCTGAAACATTTGTGTTCCATTCTGATGGCCGGTGGATGAAGACGGGTGATGAAGTACTGGTGCGCAAGTCTCCAGAAGGGAATGAGCATTTCGTGATCATAGACCGTATCAAGGAGCTCATCAAGGTGAAGGTACGTCTCCTAGCTTTATTCGTCTTCTTCTTAAAAACTAACCTATCGATTCTCTAATAGGGCCACCAAGTTGCGCCTGCGGAATTAGAGGCTCACCTACTCGCACATCCTTTTGTATCCGACTGCGCCGTCATCCAGATCCCTGATGACCATGCTGGTGAAGTTCCTAAAGCTTTTATCGTCAAAGCTTCGGAGAGCAGCGGCAAACAGGAAGATGAGATAATTGCAAGCATCAATAGACACGTGGAGGAGCATAAAGCGAAATACAAGTGGCTGAAGGGCGGGATTGAAGTTATTGAAGTTATCCCGAAGAGCCCCAGCGGTAAAATTCTTCGGAGGCTATTACGGGATAAAGAAAAGAGGGCGAGAAAGGGTAAACAAGCAAGATTGTAAGCACAGAGCTAGGGATAGGGAAGATAGAAGACCTCGGAGCTTTCTTAATTTATAAGGCTGGTTTTTTATATTACTATTGACCATAAACAGAGTCGAAATGCTAGAGCACGGCTGGGGAATAGCGTTCGGCTCCGAGAGACTTGAAGAGCTTCCAAAGGTCTCAAAGTAAAGTATTAATATGTATGAAAAAAAAGAAAATTCTCGTTTTAATAAACAGGGGTGCAAGGAGAAGTTTATTATTATTATATAATATTAATATATATTTTAATATATATTTTAGGAAGTTATAATAAGAAAGTTTAAAACTATATTTATATTTATTTAAAAGGGATTAGTTATTAAAAAATAAGATATTTATTTAATCTTATATATTTTAATCCTTAGACCTCTTTTAAATTTAATTAAATATAATATTATATTTTAACTATTATATTAATATTTTAAGGTTTGTATTTTCACTTTTATATTAGTAGTAAGTTATACAAATTGTAAAAACACTATTAATATATTTAAACTAATAGTTATATTTTATTATTTTAATATTTTAATATTAAATATTAAATGTTTAAATATATATAAAATAAAATCTAACATACTACTTTTATTTATTATATAATAATAATAATATAATATATTTATAATAGTTATATTAAATTAAAATAGATATAATTATTATAAATAAGTGTTATTAATAAGGATTTTAATTTTAAAAATAATAGCAACTTATATTAAAACGCTTATAATAATAAAAATAATAATAATAATAGAAGTAATTTATTTATTTAAACTATAACTTAAACAAGTCATCTTTTAAATAATTTAAACATACACTAATAGCAGTAGCTAGGGCTAGCTTTTAGTATATAATAAGCATTCTTACAAACTGTAATAAAGGAAGGGACTAAGAAAGCCGTCGGACTTTTCAGCCACCCCGGAAGCTAGAACTTCTCCTCCTCGACCCTGCAAATGTATTTTTAATATCCACAGCGCCTACCCAAGAACCGAGGCAATGGGTTGTTCTCCGAGGTAACAACATTCTCATCCGTTTGTAAGGCGGGCTGCGAACTCAGTGGTCCGATTTTTAAGCACGCAGACACTACTGATATTCACAGCTGGGGAGACGATCTACCCAAGCCGTCGCCAAATATACGGACGGATGCAGCGAGCTATTCCCGTGAGCGAAGCAAGTTGTTATCCACTTACGTATAGGGCCATGGCGAAGCTGTGAGCTGAGCACCCATTCTGGTCTAAACGCCTCGGACGGTATTATTCGGATCCGCAAACTACTAAAATGAGTCCTGCTTGTTCACAACAAACTCCGGTATCGAATGATTCGGCCATTTCCAGTCTGCAGCCTCGGTACGTCGGTTCGCCACGCGAAGCCCTTGTTGCCGATTGGTTCGGCTTAGTTAAATCTAAGATGGTCTGGATATATATATAATACCTCATCAACTCATCTGGTTGTCCCAACAAGAGCTTCAGCGACTTCACACTCTCCATTTAGTACCCATTGTCTCTCTACATTTATTCAACATGTCGAAAGAAGCCTTTCATTACTATAGCATCACGACGCCGCGCGAGTATGTTGCTCATGTGGAAATCAACCGACCTGAGAAGTCCAATGCCTTGACTGAGCCGTGAGTGGCCCTTCCCGCCGGTGCAGAGAGTGAATGACTAACGCTCATGAATTATTCCTCCACGACAGCATGTGGCTCGAGCTAAAGAAGGTATTTGATCACCTCTCCGACGACCCGTCTGTACGCAGCATCGTCTTCTCAGGGGCCGGCGATAAGTCCTTTTGCAGCGGTCTCGATCTCCAATATGCGAGCCAAGAAGGGTCCGCTTTCGTCCCTCGACAAGAAGACATCGGAGATCCTGCCAGACATGCATTCAAAATGCGGAGGTGGGCGCTGCAATTCCAGGACTGTCTCACAAGTATCGAGCGATGCGAAAAGCGTAAGCTATACATAAGTACCATATTGCCAGCACAGCTACTTACTTTCGGTGCTACAGCTGTTATTTGTGTTATGCACGGAGTCTGCTTTGGGCTGGCCGTTGACATTGCGACTTGCACGGACCTGAGGATTTGTACCTCAGACTCCAAGTTCAGCGTTAAAGAAGTCGACATTGGGATGGCAAGCGACGTCGGAACGCTAGCCCGCCTGCCAAAGATTGTGGGTTCATATGCCTGGGTGAAGGAAGTATCCTACACTGCCAGAGCGTTTGGAGCCGAGGAAGCATTGCGCGTCGGATTTGTTAATGAGGTTCTTTATGGAAAGGCGGAGGCAATCCAGAGAGCTATCGAACTAGCTGGAAATATTGCTAGCAAGAGCCCACTCGCTGTCCAAGGAACCAAGAATTTTTTAGATTGGTGTCGAGATCATGATGTTGCGTCAGGTGCGTGTTTTTTTGTTTTACTAAAAATGTACCATTACCGCCCATCTCGAGCTAACCAAAATTCCTTCTAGGACTCAAGTACATGGCTGTCTGGAATGGTAGTGCTGCAAATACTAAGGATGTGCCATTGTCATTAAAGGCAATGCAGGGGAAGGGTAATAAAATCCCGCGGTATGAGAAATTGTAAGACTGCTTCATGTTCTTATTTGGACATTGCAGAAGGCCTAGCTGTAATATTAGATATATCTTCTTTAGTTCAGCTAGCCCAAAACGTTTATATATAATATACATGCTCTTTTTATAATTTGAAGGGCTTGGTTTTAATTAAAAATGGCTAAAAAGTGTATTTTTAGAAAGCTAGTAATACGGGGAGTGAGGGAGGCTAAGAAACCAACTAACAACCCTAAATAAGGTAAGGAAGGGTCAGAATGAATAATGTCTCGGAGGGTCGTTTCGTGTTGCCTTGAACTAAAGGATGCTAATAAACCTCAGTTTATGAGGTATGTTATTAGAAACAGTATTAAATGATTAACTGTATAATAAAACGTCTGAAAGAATGACGCTTAGTTCTGCTATAAAAAGCTTGCTTCAATCCTTAATCTTCCTAATGTCTTAGACAGTTTAGATTCTTTAAAAAGGCCTTTATTTCCTTATATAGCCGGGCAGCCAATCAAATTCACTATGCTAGCTAGCTTGTCCTAAAATAGTAATTTTCTCTAGTTTTGTCCTAAATGGAAGTGGCCTAAAGTCCCTAATATACTACCTTCCTTATTTTATAATTTAATTATAAGAGCTATATTTAAAATTAAATATATTTCTAATTAATAATTTATAAATAAGGCTTTAATAATTTATTTTAAAAAATAAAAGTAAATTAAATTTAAAATTTAAACTAAAAATATTTAAAAAGTTAATAGAGTTAAAATACTTATAATAATATATTATATATTAACTTTTAAATTTAAAAAAGTTATATTATAAAATGAAAATTAAGTTAAAGTTTATAAAATAATAAATATATTAAAGAAAGGTTTTATTTAAATACTAATATAAATATTATATATATATTATATAAAATTAAATATTACACTTTATATATTATAATATATAAAAGTTTAAATAAAAATATAATAAAGTTTTATATTAATTAAATTTAATTATTATATTTCTTTTTTTTTAATATTATAATAGTAATTTTCTTATTTATTAAAATAAGCTTAATACTTATATATATTAAAACTTAATATAAGTAAAACTAAGCCTTATAATTATTATAATAAACTTTTTTATAAAATTTATAATTAGTTTTTAAGTTAGAATTCTTATTAAATAAACTTTATTTAAAAAACTTTATTTTAAAGTTTTAATATAAAAATACTACTTTTTTAAATTTTAATTTATATAATTTAATTAATTATATAATATATATTTAATATAATTACCTTCCTATTAATTAAATAAATTATAATTTAAAAAAATAATATTAATATAATAGTTTAATATATATTAAATTATATAAACTCTTTTTAAATATATTAATTTAAATAAAAAGTTTAAAAAGCATTTTAAATAGTTATAACTTATAAATATTTTTATATTAACTAATATAAATATATTATTAAAAGTAATATAAAAAGTTAATTTAATCTTTTAAAGTAATCTTTTTTTATTAAAATACTAAATATATATAAGAAAATTATTCCCAGCTTAGGGCGTAGTAGCACATCTCTAGTTGCAGTTAAGCTAAACCTCTCAGATTAGAAACTTAAGTTAGGGACGAGAAAAACTATAATCAGTTTAATTCTAGCAGCTAGCAGCCAGTTAAGCGCAAGCAAATTTTACAATACTCCTAGGCCACCTATAAAAGGGCTTTCTAATTGGCCTGCGCTATATTAGTATGCAAATAATTAGGTATAATTAGTAGATTTCCTACTATTATAAGAGCTAAAGGCTGGTTTTAGAGGCCGAGGCATATTATATTAGCTATTAGTTAGTTAATTATATAGCTATATGCTATAGCTAATTGCTTATAAGGGCATTTAATTTTATGCGCGCTTAAAGGCTAGAGGTTTTCCCCTTATAAATAATATAAAATAGGGCTAGCTATAGAAAATATAAAATATTATAAATAATAAGAAAATTATTTTAAATCTTTTAATAGAAAAGTAAACTAACTTAATTTATTTTTAATTAAATAAAAAATAATAAGCTTAATTAATATAACTAATTATTTTTTATATAAAGTATAATTTAAAGTTATAGCTTTAAAAGCTATTATATATAATAGTAGTAATTTAAATAGTTATATAAAAGGTTATAAAGGAAAGATTTAAAAATAAATATAAGTTAAATAGATAAGTAAATATAAGAGTTAATAGGTAGGGGGGCTAAAAGAGATAAATAAAAAAGGAAATTTAAAAATAAGTTAAATAGGTTAAAAAGTAATTAAACTAATAGAAATAAATAAAGTAATTAAATAGAAAGAAATATAAAAAGGTTAAAATAATAATATAAATTACTAATTAATAAAGCCTTTTACTTAAATAAACTTATAATAGTTTAATTTACTATTTAAAACTAATTAAAATATTATAAAAACCCTTTTAAACTTAATAGTAATAAAAGTTAAAACTAGCTTAATATTATTTAAAATTAATAAAAGTAAAATAAAAGTAAAAAATTTAATATAAAATATAAAATAGTTATTAAAAGTATAAGAAAAATATAATTAAAAATAAAAATAATAATAATATATTTAATAAATATAAAATATATAATTATAATACTAATATAAAGAATTTTAAAATTAAATACTTAATAAAATAAAAAATATTAAAAATAAAAATATTTCTTTTATTAAAATTAAATAGAAAAGTAGCTTTTAAAAGAATAATTTTAATACTATTTTAAATTATATATTCTTATATATATAAAAGCTAAATTAGAAAAGAATTATATATATAATAGGTTTAAATTATAATTTTAATTAAAAATTAAATAAAATAATATAATATAAAATAGTAATATATTTAAGTTTTATATATATTAAACTTTTTTATAATTAGTAATTTTTATTATTATATTAACTCTTTTATATATTTTTTTATTTAATTACCTTATTTATTTCTATTAGCTTAATTACTTTTAAACTCACTTAACCTATTTTTAAACTTTCTTTCTAACTTAACCCTTTTAGCCCCCCTACTTTTTAACCCTTATATTTACTTATCTATTTAACCCACTTTTTATTTTTAAATTTTTCCTTTATAATCTTTTAAGTAACTATTTAAATTATTACTACTATATATAATAGCTTTTAGAGCTACAACTTTAAATTATACCCTTATATTTTTTTAAAAAATAATTAGTTATTTTAACTAAGTATATTATTTCTTACCCAATTTAAAAGGCAATTAAGTTAGCTAACTTCCCTATTAAAAAATTTAAAATTATCTTCTTATATATTTAGTCTTTTAATTAAAATATAGTAGCTTAAAAGGATCAGATTAATCCTTTATATTACCTTTAGTAGTATATTTATATTAGCTAATATAAGAATATTAAAGAGTTATAACTGCTTAAAATGCTTTTAAAGCTTTCTAATTAAATAAATATATTTAAAAAAAATCTATATAATTTAATAGATATTAAGCTACTATATTAATATTATTTTTTTAGATTATAATTTATTTAATTAGTAGAAAGTTAGTTATATTAGGTTATATATTATATAATTAGTTAAATTATATAAACTAGGGTTTAAAAGAGTAGTACTTTTATATTAAAAGCTTAAAATAAGGTTTTTTAAATAAGGTTTATTTAATAAGGAATTTTACTTAAAAGCTAATTATAAACCTTATAAAAAAGCTTATTATAATAAATATAAGGCTGGGTTTTATTTATATTAACTTTTATTATATACTAGTACTAGGCTTATTTTAATAAATAATATATATTAAACTTAATAAAATATAAATAATTATAAGTTTTAAAACTACTTTATATTAATTATATTATATATAATATTATTATTAAATTTAGCTAATATTTAATTTATTTAATATTTTTATAATAAAAGTATTACTCTATTATAATTACTTTAATAAATTTCCTTTTAAAAAAGAAAAAATAAAGCACTTTTAACTTCTATTTTTCTATTATATTATAATAAATTATAATTTTTCTTTTATAATCTAGCTATACTATTTAAAAGAGGTATATACCCTATTATTCTTATAAGAGCGAATCTGTTCCTTCTCATCCTTAGGGCAGTTAGTTAGTACACTTTTATTAAATGATAATAATATACCTCAGTTAATGGCCGTGGGATGTAAAACCTATAACTTCCGTTAAGATTCTAAGAGAATTAGCATCATTGTAAGGCTTCTAACTTTCATTGGGCTCTTACCGTTACATTGAAATCGTCTGATGTACAGTCTGGAAATGTGGCTCGAAGAAAGTCGACGAGAACTTCCATCCTCAGTCTGTAGCTGGAGGCCTGCCCAAGTACTGGTTCCATAGTTTGCCGATCCGACGGGGAACTTGTGGAAGGATAATTAGATAATGCCCTCGATGACATTACTCTCTAAAAATTCACTATTTTGGAGAGTTGAGGTTGATGAGTGTTGAATAATAAAGATATAACAGAGAAATAAGTTGCCAGCAAGTAGCCACAGTGCGCAGTTTTCTCTAATGAAAGGCAGAAAGTGAGTTATGCCTAATGACATCATGTGGGTGACTTGGGCATGCCCCACCCACGTTTGCAAATCATCTGATGCCTCCATTCGGCGTCAGTCGAGACCAGTTCTGACGTGGCAACTACATTCTCAACCCATTTCCGATGAATATTTCACTCATGGGAAACGCCAACTCTTTTTGCGAGACGTGCAAGAAGCTGCTCACTCCCGACGGGTCGGACGTGCGCTGGGATACGAAGCCAAGTCTTCATGCAGTGCAGAAATCAGGCAAAATAGGATGTCAGCGCTGTCTTATCGTGTGGGACGGCATACTAAAAGTCTTCCCCGACGCGGCGAGTTGGGAAGAGACTGTTGTATATGGGCGCATTCTGTCGATCTCTGATAAAAGTGTCCTACGAGTTGGCCTGATGGATTACGGCCAAGACCCCAATCCTGGACTACCCCGAGAATGGATTGATATCTATGAAGCATCTAATCAAGGGAAGTTGAGTTGGCAACGTATTCAAGTACACCAAGCCCTCCCGGTCTATTTCATATCAGTATGCTGTCAAAATTTCAGCCTTTCAACTCAACTAACGCTCCGCTTAGATGCATCGGTCAATCGCTTATATCTTCCTTTTGCGCCTTGTTCTCGGGAATGGGTCAAGATGATTCTAGAATGGATATCAACATGCGACTCGAGTCACACAGCTTGTAC
This sequence comes from Thelonectria olida, assembly GCA_020736575.1. NCBI lineage: Eukaryota > Fungi > Ascomycota > Sordariomycetes > Hypocreales > Nectriaceae > Thelonectria > Thelonectria olida. The sequence goes on from JAGPYM010000078.1 coordinate 71,533, forward strand.
GCCATCAGACTCCAAGGGGTTGTCTGGCTTACCCGCACGGCTTCTTGACGTTGATTTGCGTGATGGATCCTTGGATGTTGCTTTGCGAGACGCTGCGGATGTGGAATCACAGCGATATATTGCTATCAGCTATTGCTGGGGTAAGTCCCGGCCACTCCGTACTACGTGCCATAACATCGAAAACCACAAGACCCGGATCACTTGGGGCTCATTGCCTCCGCTATTTCAAGACTTGGTCAGAATTAGTCGGTTATTGCGAGTGCGCTATCTCTGGATCGATTCGATTTGCATCATTCAAGGCGACACCAAGGACTGGGCTTTGGAATCGGAGAAAATGGCATCCTACTACGGAAATGCATGGCTTACTATCGCGGCCGATGCAGCTGCTGGCAGCGATCATCATTGCATTCCACAGCCAAAGCGGCAGATCACAGATGTCATGACCCTAGCTGGAGGCAGAGCAATTTGTGTCCAAAAGGTGCCCACTCACTTCAACATGAAAGAAACATGTTTTTCTAAACAACAGTACTGGGCCCTCCCGCTGTTTGAGCGCTCATGGACCTACCAAGAGCGCCTTATCTCAAGGCGAATCCTTCACCTAGGTCCAGAAGAGGTCCTTTTTGAATGTTCGTCGAAGCTATGGTGTGAGTGTAATAGGGTCCCCAATATCCACAACGGGTCACCCGAAGAAGACATTGAACCCTTCCGTGCGACGCATCACACAGCTCTTTCGAGCCAAGGTAATTTACTTGTATACTGGGATACGCTGCTAGAATCATATCTGATTCGGTCGCTTACTTTTGAATCTGATAAGCTGAAGTCGATCATGGGACTGGCCAAGCAGATAAAGAGGGCACATGAACAGATTTGCAGTAAAACCGCAACCTCCGATACATTGGGTGATTACGTGCTTGGAATTTGGTCACTCGGTCTACCTGGCGCACTGCTCTGGATAAATCTTACACCTGAAGGGTCACGGAATAATTTGTTGCCCACTTGGTCATGGGCTTCAATTGCGGGAACATGGATATACCAAGGACCACCGGATCCCTCGGCATTCACACCAACGGCCATTGTTTCTCGATTCTCAGGGTCGCAATGGGATATCGACGACGACTTGGGACCGTCCGCGGGTGAGATCGATATTTCAGGATACGTCTTACCCATCTCTCTCACCTTCCACCTCGCAACCGATTCTCATCGTGCCGACCACTGGAAGATAACTGGCGGCAAAGAGGATCGAGACATGGTACTCAGTATTGATACGAGCCCCAGCTCGATTCTCAAGGGCAATTCGGGATCTGTTCCTTGTCTTTGCCTTCAAATTGGAGTCGGAAACTCCACATTCAAACGACGGGCATGGGGCCTAGTGATACGGCACTCCCGGATTTCTCCCGATCGTTTTGAGAAGATTGGTGTTATAAGCACTGGGGAATCTTGGTTTAAGGACTCTCAAGCTAAGAAGATGGAGGTTTGCATTGTATAAGCTTGGCTAGTTTTATTATACATGTACTAATTGAAGTATACTAGTTTATAACAATTTATAGTACTAGCAGGATTAAGGCGAGTTTAAAAGAGATATAAGTTAATTGATCTTTACAATTAGTAATTTTTATTATTATATTAACTCTTTTATATATTTTTCTATTTAATTGCCTTACTTGTTTTTATTAGCTTAATTGCCTTTAGACCCACTTAACCTGTTTTTAAACTTCCTTTTTTACCTAACCCTTTTAACCCCCCCCCACCCTACTTTTTAACCCTTATATCTACTTGCCTATTTAACTTACTTTTTATTTTTAAATTTTTCTTTTATAGCCTTTTAGGTAATTATTTGGATTATTACTATTATATATAATAGCTTTTAAAGTTATAACTTTAAATTATACTCTTATAATTTGTTAAAAAATAATTAGTTATTTAATTAAGCCTATTATTTCTTACCTAATTTAAAAGGTAATTAAATTAGCTAATTTTTCTCTTAAAAAATTTAAAATTAATTTTTTATATATTTAGTTTTTTAATTAGAATATAATAGCTTAAAAGAATTAAATTAATTTTTTATATTACTTTTAATAGTATATTTATATTAGCTAATATAAGAATATTAAAAAGTTATAATTATTTAAAATACTTTTTAAGCTTTCTAATTAAATAAATATATTTAAGAAATTTATATAATTTAATAAATATTAAATTATTATATTAATATTATTTTTTTAAATTATAATTTATTTAATTAGTAAAAAGTTAGTTATATTAAATTATATATTATATAATTAGTTAAATTATATAAACTAGGGTTTAAAAGTAGTATTTTTATATTAGCAATTTAAAATAAGAATTTTTAAATAAGGTTTATTTAATAAAAATAGTTTTTAAAAACTAATAATATTATACACTTTAATAAATATATTTAATAAGTAAGTTTTAAATATTAAATAAAGAAATAATATTAATAAAGCTATTAAAGTAGTAAACTCTAGTAAATATATATTAAATACAAATATAAAAGTTAAGTTCCCTTTATTTATTTTAGTATATAAGCTGCTTAGTAGCTTTTATACTAAACTTAAACAATTTATATAAGTCTATTATACCAGGGGCTTGTAAGCGATCTTAGTTTCCATAGTATTAAATTAAATAACAGCGGAGATCTTTACGCTGCTAGCCCATAATAAGAGACTTAATTATAGCCTCATTTCCAGCCACATTTCAAAGTCTAGCAACTGCAAAAAGCTATTAAAATACATGTTAATAAGTAAATATAGAAATAGCAGTCCGTAGAGATAGTAGTTAGAAACATAGTAACACTTACTCCAAATCTTGTCTCCCAGACCGAAACCGTACATAAGAGGACTCAGAAGTATCATCTCGTCATCACTTAGGTTCGCTTGGGCTAGCGGCGCCCGTCTCTTAGAGACGAATTTATTACTAAGCTCTATTTGATTCAGCTTGATGGGATCGATCATGACACAGCTGTGAGTCTACATGTTTTATTTGTCAGCTGTACATCATTTTCGAAAGATGCTGGGCTTCTGGTCCAGATCTATTGACTGTAGGCAGTGACTAACGTTGAACTGATCCGATCTATTCCGAGTCGCAATTTCGACCAGAGCATGACTGTATATCTGTAAATTTCGGCCTTTCAGCCTTAAGAATTCGTTATTCCGAGGCATAAGCTTGCCTTGCAAGCTAGGGTAGTCATGGTAAAGGAGCAGAGGAGGATATGGGAGATTAAAGATTGACATTGACATCGAGAGCAGATGTGTTGCAGGAAAGGCCCGACTTCGGACGTAGACAAAATCCTTGCCATTGAAATAGAGGTGGTTAACGCTTAAAGAATAGAAAACCAAACCATGGGTGCTTTTCTCATCTTTTGAACCACTTACGCGAATGCTTTACACTGGTCGACCTGGCCGAAGCTGGAAACAAGCCTATGGAAGGGAAGGGTGTTCAAAGTGCGCCAAACACGATAAGGGTTTTGGGGTGCTCTGTTAGCCTCGTCAAACCGACCCAAAGCGCTCCTTAATAGAGTGCACCTCAGCTTTAAGTTTGCAAAGAGCGTTTAAATGAGGGGCCTCTTTTGTTTTATTTTGCTCAATTTGTTAGGCAGACTTGGGTAAGTGTAAAATAGCCGTTTTAAAACTTATATCTTTTATATATTAAAAAAGCAAGGTAAATATAAAATAGAAAATATACAAGTAAGTTTACTTATAATATATTCTTAAAAAAATTATATATAATACTAATTTAAAAAGTTAATTAAAATAAATATATAAATTAAATATAAGGAGCTAAGCCTATAGCTTCTTATAGGCCGGTATGTAATATAGTTCTCTTATATAGTAAGATACCTAGTTAATCTTTTTAGCTTTACTAGATAGGTCGATTAATAGGCAAGTCACACTATGCTAACTCTTATATTAAAATAAATAATAAAATAAAATAATTAAATAATTAAATATATTAAATACTTGTTTAATACTTTAAAAGTATTAAATACAAAGATTTTTTTAAAATATTAATATATAAAGTTATAAAAGTAATTATTTAAACTATTTTAAAAGTATATACTACTATATATAACTATAGCTAGTAAAGTATATTATACTTAGCTAACGCGTATAATCTCCTATTATTATTTTAAAGATCCTTATTAGGCTCTTTATCCAGCCAGCTGAAACTACTAGGGGATGGGATGTGTAATAATAATAGGTTAGAGCCTGCATAGCGCCCAAAATTGTGAAAGGTGCGTTCAGGTCCTGTGGCAGCTTTCGTTTTCAACGTGTAGGGATAATTGCGACTTCCTAACACACGATACACCGTCCTGCAGGTAGTGATAGTCGGATCCTACTTGGGAGGCTTCAAAATCAGCCCGTCTTCGTTAGTGTGCCCCCAAGTAGTCAAGTCTACGGATACCTCGGACATGTTACGCTACATCGTTTCATTTCGGGGCTAGGGCTGACGGAAATCAACTCATATAGTAGCTTGAAAGCCCAAATTCTCATGGTGTACAACACATCATCACCCTTACTTCGACAGCCTCATTTTCAACCTGTCAGACTTGGTGTTAAAATAATATTAAAGTTTATAGTCTCGGGGCACATCCTGCATGATGTGGACTCTTTACATCCAATGAAAGACTCCCACTAGTCTTGAAATTGAGAGTTCTCGGGTTGTCTCGGGCTGCTCGGCTGTCTGGCTGAGTTGAGACTTGCACATTTGACCTTGCTGACGTTGAGTCGTTCACTAGAAGGGGGTAATTAGCGCCCCCACGTCCTCAGAATGGCGCTGAAGGGAGGAATTGGACAGCATTGGGTCAGTATATCGCGCAAATTGTACTTTCAAAATGGAATATTGGCGCTTAACACATAATCTTACTGCATGAATGACGATGGAGTGACGTACTGCCCAGCAGGGAGGTCGGGCAGTCATCAGTGTCTGTCCGACAATCTCGAAGCGAGTCCGTACCATGTACTCGTGTATCCCGTGAACATGTATGCCAATCGGATTCAGGCATTGTTTTAGAGTCCAGCTATTACGCCCGGTAGAATAGTTTCCTCCGTAAACACCCACAAAATACTGGTGTAATCTAGCGCCCACGCCGCACCTGTGTACCACGTGCTCTTGCGCCCCTGTAGTGCATACAGCTCCTTGTAGAACCCGCAGACCAGCTCTTTTGCGGACACCGCCAGCTGCAACGGGGCGTGCTGGGCCCAGGCGACGAAGTCGATGCGTTTCGTGGCATAAGTGCCGGCGGCGTTAATATTGCGTAGGCCAGCGCGGATCAGGTCCTTGGCGCCCTGCAAGGAGAGGTTCGGTTTCCCAACCACCTGGGTCGCATAGAGGTCCCGGATGCCGGTGAAAGTGTAGGTCCAGACGAAGTTGGGCGTTGGGGCGTAGAGCGACCTCGGATTGGGTCGCGTGTTCACCAGGGTGAGGTTCGCTGGAAGGCCTGAGCCCTTGAAGATGGCCACATACCAGTTCTCCCACTTCCACTTGGCAAAGAGCGCTTTCTCCTTGTGATCCAAGTCGAACGGGTGCATGTTTCGCCCTGTTGGCGGGATGGTTACCAGGAGCTTTTTGGCCTTGACTAGCTTCGTCCCAGTTGGTGTCTTGACTACGAGCTTGACGCCCTTATCATCACGGTGAGCGTTCGAGACCACGCTGTTAAGCAGGACGTCAGACGCAAGGTGCTCCTGTGCCGCGGCGTATAGCTGACTGTTGTTGTGAGAGTCAGGGACGAGCAGAGTGCCAGTGAGTAGGCCTTGGACCACGGCTGCGCCAAAGTTGTAGAAGACGTAGAAGGACGGCACGTTCGCAAAGTCACCAACACCGGAGGCGAAGTTCCAGATGACAGGGAGCGCTGCGGTCAGATTGTACTTCTCGACGAGTTGGCCGAATGGCATAGAAAGCTCATCCGGCACAGGGGCAGTGGTCAGCTTCCAGAATCCTGGGAAGTAGTAGTCGTTGTACTTGACTGCTAGCTGAGCATAAGTAGTAAGGGCAATGCCTACATCCGTCTGGCCACCTTGGGAATAGCCCGGTACAGCCTTGCCCGTGGTGAAGTCGATGTAGACATTCTGGAATCCAGGGTCGGCGATGGGCACTGTAGAGATGTTGAAGCGACCAAAGAATTCCTTTACACCTGGCAAGTCGAGGTAGACTCTGACCCCGTAATCGATGGGGATGCCGGTGGCAGGATCAGTATAAGTATCAACGTGACCGCCCTAGACACAGTGAGTACACATGTTTTGGGTCCGTTGAGGAAAACGCTCCTGCGGTGCTTACGAGATGGTCTTTTTGCTCAATCAACGCAACGGTCTTGCCTTTGTCCTTCAGGCGAATGGCGGCGTACGTGCCAGATGCGCCTCCGCCAACAATGGCCACATCCTTGGTGATGATATCAGTGGGCTTGAACCGGCTGCTCTCATGGATAGTATGAGCCAAGGCGCACGTGACTAAGGGGAGAAGAGCTAGCATTGCTGGCCCGATTTGGCCAACTAGACCTGAAGCGAGTATCTCTGTGGTGTGGTTTGACTGAAGAAGAACGACTCGCCTCCGTGATAGGAAGCGTAGATTCTGGGGAGTTCGTCGACCAAGTAGATGGGTTGCCGGTTTGGACGCTCAAGGAGCGTCGACTTTACCATATATTCCACTTTGTGTGACCGGAGTGGAGCTGATCTGGAGATCCTTAATGTGCACTAAGCAGATGTAATTAAAAGTTTGGATGACATGCTGACGTTATCCTGTGCCGAATGCCGTACTCTCGTACTCTTTCCGATGGGAGAAGGCGGCAGAGTCCCTTCGCTATTTAACTTTGCTAATAACTGCAGTTAAAGTGTAGCTTGATAGATACTTTAGCAGCCTTGCTTATAAATACTATAGCCTTATATAAAGAATATATTTATTAAAAAATAGAAAATATAAATAAATTACATTTTAAAGTGGAAATGAATATTTATATATAAGTTTAAAATATGTATTTTTAAAAATTAAAAATTTTAATTATTATGTAAATATAATAATTTTATATAAAATTAAATAAATAATTATAATAAAATTTTATTATTATTAAAAGAGCTAATAATTTAGGTATATAATAGAGGTTAATATAGGCTAAACCCTAGCCTTATATCTATTATAATAGGCTTTTTAATAGGGCTTACAGTTAGTATTAAAGTAAAAGTCCCTACTAAGTAAACCGTATTTAAAAAATAATAAAATTTTATATACTTATAAAAATTAACTTTTTTATAATTAGTAATTTTTATTATTATATTAACTTTTTTATATATTTTTCTATTTAATTACCTTACTTATTTCTATTAATTTAATTATTTTTAAACTTATTTAATTTATTTTTAAACTTTCTTTTTTATTAAGCCCTTTTAGCCCCCTCTCTTTTTAACCTTTATATTTACTTACCTATTTAACTTACTTAGTATTTTTAAATTTGTCTTTTATAACTTTTTAAATAACTTTTTAAATTATTACTATTATATATAATAGCTTTTAAAATTATAATTTTAAATTATATTTTAATATTTTTTTAAAAAAATAATTAGTTATTTTAATTAAATTTATTTCTTTTATTAAATTTAAAAGGTAATTAAATTAGCTAATTTTTCTATTAAAAGATTTAATATTATTTTTATATATTTAGTTTTTAAATTAAATAATATAGTTTAAAAGGATTAAATGAATTTTTTATAATACTTTTAATAGTATATTTATATTAGCTAATATAAAAATAGTAAAAAGTTATTATTATTTAAAATACTTTTTAAACACGCTAATTATATAAATATATTAAAAGAAATTTATATAATTTAATAAAAGCTAATTGTAAACTTTATAAAAAAGCTTAGTATAATAAATATAAGCCTAGGTGTAACGGTCAGGTCGATCTCCAACAGGTAGACTAGACTGTTCTAGGTTTATGTTGGCAGAGAGGACAGGACGTTAAGGTCTGAGCAGTGCGCAAAGGTAAACAGAGGGGGTTGTTACGTCTGGTAATGTGCTCAAAGTAGATGAGTGTAACCAAGTTGTATTGAAAGCTGAAGAGCTGTGTTCTATCTAATGTGTTTAAAGGAATGTGTTTATATACTAAGTGTTCCTCCAGGGACCGATGAAGTTGAGGGATCGGTCCAGGGTAGGATCGTTGGGACCGTCGGTCGGTCCTCGTCGGTCCTTCGACGATGTCTTGCATAAGATCGTGAAAAAGTGGGGCTGTCTGCGGTTCTGCCGTCCCAGACCGCTTTGGTGGGAGTTGGGTCATGCATGGGCCGTGACACGATGTCTCCCCTCCGTTGGTCTTGTCCTCAAGGCCGCATAAGTAGACCGTAGTCAATTTTCTTGTTGGTAGGTCAAACTTGTTCCTTAAAACATTCCGTTATGCTGACATTATGTCCGGTCGCGTCTTGAAGCAAAAATCTTCTCGCAAATCGAAAGAGTGTGAGGCTCTTGCTCTGTACATTGACACTTTTGGTTCTGAGACCATGCCTTGTTCTCGTTGTCATCGTCTGAAAATCTCCTGCAACACCATTGGGGATCGTTCGCACCGGTGTTCTAACTGCGTGGAGGCCAAGGTGGTTTGTGATGGTGCGGGAGTGGCTTCATTTCGTGGGTTTCTGAGTTCTTTTCTTGGTGGCTGGTCCTCGGCTGACTGCTTAGTGTCCAAAAACATGCGCGAGCGAAAACGCTTGGAGAGCGAGGAACTGGAGGCTGAGGAGGCGCTAGAAGCAGCGATGGCTCGTCTTGCTCGGATTCGAAAGCAAAAGCGTTTGTTGAAGAAGAAGGGGGAGGACCTGGTCTCTCGTGGTCTGCAGGGTTTGGAGGGGTCGGGTGTTCTGGCGCGCGAAGAGCCTGCGGCGGTGTCGGAGGCTGCGTCTCTGGGGGCTTTTGACCTTATCGACTGGAATGCCGTGGGTCTCGAGGAGTTTTCCTTTCCTTCTGCTGTTGTTGGTGAAAGTTCTTCAGCAGGCGCTGCACATGGGTGAGGTGTTCAGGTGGTTCCCATGTATTTTCTGATTCAGTGTACCCTTTCCACTTGACGAGGTATTCTGTTTGTTTTGTCCCGTCGGGTCGTTCCTTCCTCATGCTGATGATTCGTTCCGCTTCGTATTCCTCGGGGTCCTCAATCTCTGTTTCTGGTTCGTCTCCTGTTTTGACCATGACTGTTCCTTCTGTTGACTCGAGTAAGGAAATGTGAAAGATTGGGTGGTGTCTTGATTTCAAGTCCAGTTTGTAGTTGTTTTCTGAGATTTTTTCCAAAATTTTGTAAGGTCCGATGTATTTGTAATCGAGTTTTTTGTTTGGTCGTTTTGTGTTGATGTTTTTTGTAGCGAGGAGCACCATGTCTCCCTTCGAGAAGGTTGGTCCCTTCAACCTTTTCTGGTCGTAGTATTTTTTGTGCATTTTCTGGACAAAAGAAAGTTCTGTGCGCATTTCTTCGTGCAAATTCTTGAGTTGATCTGATGCAAGGATAGCTGCTGGTGCAAGTGGTCCGTTCCGTGGTTCTCTGTAGGCGTCGGGGGTGAATCCAAAGTTTGCGTAGCTTGGTGTGATCTTGGTGCTTTCGTTGGTTGCAGTGTTGTAGGCCAGTTGTGCTGTTGGCAGTTTCTCAACCCAATCATTTTGGATGTGGTTGATGTAGCAACGAAGGTAGGTTTCCAAGACTTGATTCATTCGTTCGGTCTGTCCGTCGACTTGTGGTCTCCAAGCGGTGGTCAACTTGTGGTTCAGTCCGATCCTTGCCATGAGGCATTGCCAAAAGTTCGAGAAAAAGGGTGGTCCTCTATCCGAGATGATCGTATTGGGTAGTCCGTGTGTGCTGACGATATTTCGTAAAAAGATGTAGGAAAATTCTTCTGCGTCGGTTGCTTCTTGATATGGAATAAAATAGGAAAATTTGGTGAGTCTGTCGACAATGACTAGAATGCTGTCGTAGGCCGTGCTCGTAGCAGGGTCTAATGATAGGGGTAATTTCGTAATGAAGTCCATAGTGATTGAATCCCATGGTCGTTCCGCGACCGGTATGGGTTGTAGTTCTCCGTAAGGTTTGTGTCGTCGTGCCTTTGTCTTGTCGCAGATGAGGCATTGTTTGATGATTTTCTTGACTGTTTCTTTGACTCTAGGAAATGAAAATGTCGTCTTGACTCGTTCGAGGGTTTTGTTGATTCCTTGGTGTCCGTGGAGCGGGTGTTCGTGGATTTCCCTTACGAGTTCCTCTCGTAGGTGTTCCGGTACTTGTTGCTTATCTGTTTTTTCGTCGCTCGGTAATTGTTCGTTGTATTCCAGGATTTGTTTGAGTAGTGGATTTCCCTGTTCCACTGTGTGTGTTGCTGCGAGGGTGTTGCTGACAGGGGTTCTTCCTATCATCCTCGGGGTGAGGCCTTGGTTCTTTAGGCACTGATCGCAGTGGAGGTAGTTGTTTGGTCCAGCTCCTTCCCACCAGAAATTCTCGTTGAAGAAATTCCAGAATTGTAGGTCGTCCCATTTCTTGTGGTGTTTGACGGTTTGATGACAGTGTTCGATGAATTCGTTTCGTATTTTCCGGGGTAGGTAGATTGTTCCTTGGTAGGTGATCATTCCTAATACCGAGTTGACCCAGTCTGCTCGTCCGATGATGAGTTGTCTGAGTTCGTCTCTGGTGATTGACTGTCTGATGCGTTCCGTCCATTGTTTTGTCAAACATTCGGGGATGCGTTGGGCGAGGGTGGTTGCGATGTACTTCTGTCTTAAGTGTCCTTCAGGCGTAAGGGTTAACAGTTGTTCCTCTGTTTTGACCTTGCCTGTGTCGAAATCAGGTCGTCGGCTGATGGCGTCGGCTCTGCCATTCTCCGATCCTTTCTTGTGCTTGATGATGTAGTCAAATTCTGATAGGTATTCGGCGTATCTGAGTTGTCGTCCGCTGAGTTGTTGAGTGGTAGCGAAGTGAGAGATGTTCTTGTGGTCTGTGTAGACCGTGACCTGGTGGTGGCTTCCTAGTAGGTATTGTCGGAATTCTTTGAAAGCTTGGACTATCGCGAGGAATTCTTTGTCGTAGATGGGGTAGTTGAGTTCTGCTCCGTGTAACTTATGAGAGTAGAATGCGATTGGGTGCAACTTTCCATCATCGTCGCGTTGTCCGATCTGGGCTCCTAGGGCGAAGTCTGAGGAGTCCGTTTCTAGTTCGATAGGTCGTGTAGGGTCAAACATCTTGAGTACTGGTTCGTTAAGGATGAGTTCCTTGATTTTGTCGAAGGCTTGCTGGATGTCGGGTTTCCAGGTGAACGGTCGATCCTTCTTTGTTAACTCAGTGAGTGGTGCGGCTAGTTTCCCAAAATCCTTGAGGAACTTGCGGTAATAGTTCGCGAATCCTAGGAAGGCTTGTACTTCCTTGACTGACTCTGGTTTCTTCCAGTCCTTGACTGCTGAAAGTTTCTTTGGGTCCATTCGTATCTCGTTGTGGGAGATGATGTGTCCCAGAAATTCCACTTCCGAGGCGTGGAAATGACTTTTCTCTGGTTCAACTAGCAGTTTGGCGTCTTCGAGAGCTTGCAGTACCTTGTGGACGTGTTCCGTGTGTTCTTCTTCCGTCCTGGAGAAGATGAGGATATCGTCGAGGTAGCATACCACGAATACGTCTAGGTATTCTCGTAACACGTTGTTAATCATTCGTTGGAATGTTGCCGGTGCATTGGTGAGACCAAAAGGCATAACAAGATATTCGTAGAGTCCGAACTTCGTTCTGAAGGCGGTTTTCCATTCATGTCCTTCTTTGATGCGGATGAGGTTGTAGGCTCCCTTCAGATCTAACGCGGTGAAGTACTTCATCCCGTGGAGTCGGTCCTTCAGTTCGTTGATCAAAGGTAAGGGTGTTCTGTCCTTGACGGTAATGTCGTTGAGCCTGCGGTAATCCACAACAAGTCGGAGCTTTCCGTTCTTTTTGGGAACGAACATGACTGGATAGCCTGCTTCTGACTTGGAAATCCTGATATATCCTTTCCTTAACATTTCTTCGAGGTAGTTCTTGAGCTCGTGCAGCTGTGCTTCGTTGAGGTTGTAGATGGGGTGGAACGTGGTTGATGTTCCGTCTTTGAGCCAAATCTCGTGATCCCATTGAGAATGCTCTGGTAGACCTGTTTCCAGTTCTTCGGCAAACAGCTTCTCGTATACTCTGTACTGTGCTGGTACGTTCTTGAGTCTGTCGTCAGATGGTTCCTTCTGTTCTTTGAGGTCTTCGTTCATCTGTGCGAATGTCTTCTTGAGGAATGCGATTGTTCGTCGTGTTTGTTGCGCTTGCCCTTTCTTGTGTTTGTGTCGTGTTCCTTTTGGAGGTTGTGTTTTCTCCGTAGGTTGGGGAGTGTCTTCGTTGTTGCTCCGCCGTACTTCTTCGTCCTCTTCGATAGAAGTTTGAGATCTCGTGTCGTCTGAATCGTTGTCCGTATCGTTGGCTGCATTACTTCGAAAAGCTTGCACCTGGCCAGTACGCCAACTGATAAGGGGTCATATCGGTAAAGCCATGGGTAACCTAGGAGTAGGTCGTATCCTTGGAGAGGTATGATGTCGAGATCAACTCCCTGATTCTTTCCTTCGATGAACACCTTGAGGTGATCAACCTCGCGAGTAACTTGTCCATCTTCGTACTCAAATGGTTTTCCTTCCACATCAGATATCCCGTAGGGTATGTCCTTGTCCTTCCATGGTAGCTTGAGATGATTGACTACTCGTGGATCAACTCCATTCATCTCTGCTCCGCTGTCTACCAACGCGGTAAACCATTTTCCCGTGATTCGTACTTGCAGCATCATCCGTCGTCGTGGTGATGTTTCGTGGGGCCTTGTTGTCGCGCATAGAGCTCTTCTTGGAGGTTCTGCAAATTTCTCCTGCTCTGGCCGGTCCTGTGGCTCTTCTACAGGCGGCGCTTGTCGTTTTTTGACTTTCCTTGTACGTCCTTGACCCATTGTCCCACTGTCTCGTTTCGTGAGGCGGGTACGTGGTGTGGTCGTGTTGGTCGTTTCGGGTGTTTGACGTGCCATTGTTCAATTTTCTCTCTTTCGTGGACCTTACACTCTTCAAATCGGCATTGTCGTAGGTCGTACGTTCCGTTCATGCATTTGGTTGGGAATTCGTGGGTGTAGTTCTCGAAGATGGCTACGTTCATGTGCTTGATCCAGGCTACATTGCGTCGAAATTGTAAGTGCTGGGCTTGGTACCATCGCGTGATAGCATGTGGTCCTAATCGTGTAGGGTAGCAGTCGTTCTTGACTTTGTACCGTAGGTGTGGTTCACATGTTGGGTCGTAACATGAGATCCATGAAATGGTGTTGTGCTCCGGGTGAGTTGGGTTCACAATAGGTGCATCGTTGGGGTGAGCTTGATAGCTTCCTTGTCCTTTTTGGGCTTGCCGGTGTGTGATGCCGTGCACATAGAAGTCTTCATTGTTGGCGTTCTGCCCTTTCGTGACCTTCTGGTAAACCAGTCGTTTTTCTTCTTCTGGGTTACTGGCTTCATCTGAGCTCGTGTCGTCCACTGAGCCGTTGTCTTCCTCAGGGATTTCTCCTTCCTCGAGGGGCTCGTGGTTTAGTGTTTGTCGCGTGGGGATATCGTCGGTGAGCGAGTTCGGGAATACATGCCATGTGGTGACAGGTAAGCCGAGTTCTTGGGCTCGTTCCAAATCCGATAGCATTAGGAATGGTTCTGGGATGTCGTTTCCGTTCTGGAGTGTGAGTTCTCGTTTCACGAGGTTGACTAGGTCTTGGTCCGCAGGGCTTAGGTCGAGGTCTTTAATGGTTGCTCGGTTCTTGGTGTGTCGGCTTGGTTGCGGATCCGTTGGTTGATCGTCGGGCGGCGCGTGCCATGACTTCGTTGCTTGATTGGGTGCTTGCGCGTATCCCGTCGCTTCCTCGTTGTCTTTTCGGCTGGTCTTGCCTTTCTTGACCATTGCGAGAATCTTCGTGTTTCCGTGACCAGTGACGTTGGTCTTTGGTGGTTCGGGGACTGGTCTCCATGTGGCGTATTTGGCGATACTCTTCTTGCTCAAGTTGGCTCGGGCGTCGTCTTGACTTAGAGTGTCGTTGTCGTCGTGCTCGGCTTCCCTTAGCCCCTTGTACAGGCTTCGAGATGCTAGGAGTACGGTGCCACTGGGAACTCCTCCGTTATCGTAACCGCTTCGCGTCATTGCCAGGGTCTTCTTCGGAATGTTTTGGTTGGGTTCCGCGTCGTGGGGTGTGTTGGTTGGTACTTTCACCCATTCTTCGTTTTCGCGGAGTTGGTAACCTTCCGGACAGGTCTCGCTGTGTGCGGTGAGTTGCACTTCCTGTCTTTCCTTCTGTTGGGGTTTGCGGGGGTAGTATCCATTGTCTTTGCCGTCTTTGTGGATGAGGCAGTTGTCATCGTAACAAGCCGTCCAGTGCAACGAGACGTGTTCCTTAGGGTCAAGGTACTTGTTGATTTTGCCGTCTATGCAGACGATGCAGTCTTTGCTGTCCGTGCACGTCGCTCGGTGTTCCAGGGCGTGTTCTCGTCGCAAGGCGTGGTTCACTGGTTTGGTTGTGAACATACCGGTTGCTGCCAGGGTTCTGGTGGCTGTCCTGATTGCCATTTGGGGTTCGTCCTGTCGGTTAGTGTTACTCAGGCGTTTCTTACCTTCTGGGACAGGTTTGAACTTCTGGTTCGTCTTGTTAGGGTTTCGGCACTTGCTTTCGAAATGTCCCTTCTTCCCGCAGTTCCAGCAGAGGACTTGCGAGTGGTCGCGTTTGGTGGCGCCGAGTTCCATCGGGCCTGAATCCGTGCCGTAGGAAGTGTGTCCTTGTCGCTGTCTTCCTTGGTTGGCGTTGTACCGGGGTTGCTTGTATCGGTTGTTGTTTCCGGTATTAGGGCTCTTTTTCTTGCGCCATGAGAATTGTCTGTCGTCGATCTTGACCGCTTGTCCGATGTACTCGACAAGGGTTGTTGGCCGTTCGTGTTTGTACAGTTCTTCCTGGACTGATTGCTTGAGTCCGTCGAAGAAGAGTGACATGAGGACGTCCTGGTCCCAAGGTAACTTGATCGCAAGTTGGGTGAACAGGGTTCCATAGTCGGATGCCGATCCAGTTTGTTTGAGAGATTTGATCTGATCTTCGGCTTTAGATTTTTCGTCGATGGTTCCAAAAGACTGTCTGAGTTCTTGTTCGAGTGTGGCATAGCTTCCGTAGATGCGTCGGGTTCGTTCGTCTCGTTCGACTTCCGGTTTGTCGTGGTAGTTCCGCATGACGGGCTCAAACCACAGAGCTGCGTTTCCAGTGAATCGTCCGGCTGCGTAGTGAACTTTGGCGGCTTCGAATCGGAATTGGGTCGGGTAGTACGAGAAGAAGGCATTCATGCTGGTGATGAACATTTGGAGCTTGCGGGCATTTCCGTCGAACTTCTCAGGTGCAGAGGGCTTAAGGATTTCTCCGGGGTCACGTCCAGTGGTGGCAGTAGTGGCGAGGTTGTTGAGGTCGTTGGTTTGGTTTCGTTGCAGTGTTTGTTGATCTTGCTGGATGGCGAGAATTCGGTTGATTTCGGCTCGCATGGCTTCGACTTCGAGTCGTTGCACACGGAGTTCGCCTTCGTGTTGGATCTGCATGTTGCGTATGTCTTGTCTGAGCGCCTCGACTTCCTCGTCGTCGTCATCCTCCATTTCGTCGTCAGTAGGAGGTGTGGGGTTAACAGGCGGGTTGCCTTGCTGTCCCTGGTTGAGATTGAGTTGCTGCTGTTGCTGGGTGGCCATGTTGACAATTCTCGATATTGCTCAGGGTAACGCGGTATCCTTCTGAACAAGAGCTTTCAACGTGTAACGGTCAGGTCGATCTCCAACAGGTAGACTAGACTGTTCTAGGTTTATGTTGGCAGAGAGGACAGGACGTTAAGGTCTGAGCAGTGCGCAAAGGTAAACAGAGGGGGTTGTTACGTCTGGTAATGTGCTCAAAGTAGATGAGTGTAACCAAGTTGTATTGAAAGCTGAAGAGCTGTGTTCTATCTAATGTGTTTAAAGGAATGTGTTTATATACTAAGTGTTCCTCCAGGGACCGATGAAGTTGAGGGATCGGTCCAGGGTAGGATCGTTGGGACCGTCGGTCGGTCCTCGTCGGTCCTTCGACGATGTCTTGCATAAGATCGTGAAAAAGTGGGGCTGTCTGCGGTTCTGCCGTCCCAGACCGCTTTGGTGGGAGTTGGGTCATGCATGGGCCGTGACACTAGGCTTTACTTATATTAACCTTTATTATATATTATATCCTTATACTAGGCTTATTTTAATAAATAATACAATTTAATAGATATTAAACTATTATATCAATATTAATTTTTAAATTACACACTTTTTAATTAATATAAAAGTAATTATATAAAATTATATATTATATATTTAGTTAAGTAATATAAATTAGAATTTAAAAACCTAATATTTATATATTAAAAGTTTAATATAAAGTTTTATAAAAAAGGGTTATTTAATAAAGATTTTTATTTAAAAACTAAATATAAACTTTTTAAAAAAGCTTATAATAATAAATATAAGGCTAGGTTTTATTTATATTAACTTTTATTATATATTAATATTAACCTTATTTTTATAAATAATAAAAGTTAATTTATAAAAATAAAATATTAGTATTTATTAAAATAGGTTTAATTTTTATATATAATAAAAGTTAATATAAGTAAAACCTAGCTTTATATATATTATAATACGCTTTTTATAAGACTTTTTAATTAGTTTTTAAATAGAAATGTTTATAAAATAAACTTTATTTAAAAATCTATTTTTTAAGCATTTAATATAAAAATATAATTAAAAGTAATATATAAAGTTAATTTAATTTTTTAAACTATTATATTTTAATTAAAAACTAAATATATAAAAAGATAATTTTAAGTTTTCAAATAAAATATATAAATTAATTAAATTATAATTTAAATTAAATAAAAAGAATAAATATAATTAAAATAACTAATTACTTTTTAAAAAATATAAAAGTATAATTAAAAGCTATTTTTATATTTAGTAATTTGTATTTTTATAATAACCTTTTATTATATTATTATTTTACTTTATTTCTATTAGTTTAAATACTTTTAAAAATATTTTAATTTTTTATTAACTGTTTTTTTTATTTACCTTTTTTAAGTTTTTACTTTTTTAACTCTTATTTATATTTAACTTACTTATTAATTTTAAACTTTCTTTTATAACCTTTTAAATAACTATTTAAATTATTACTATTATATATAATAGCCTTTTTTAACTTAAAGTATAGTAGTACATTTTTAATTATAGTTAAATTAAACTTTTTAAATTAAAAGCTTAAGTTAAATACTTAAATTAAAAATAAAGCTATAATAAGTTTAATTTTAATAGCTAATAGCTAGTTGAATATAAGTAATTTTTATAATACTTTTAAGCTTTATAATTAGTAACTTTTATTATTATATAAACTTTTTAATATATTTTATTATTTAATTGCCTTATTTTATTTCTTTTAGTTTAAATGCCCTTAAACCTATTTTAACCTTTTTTAAACTTTCTTTTTTTATTTAACCTTTTTAGCCCCCTACTATTTTAACTCTTATATTTATATAATTTATTTTATATTTTTAAACTTTTTTTTATAATCTTTTAAATAACTATTTAATTTACTACTATTATATATAATAGCTTTTAAAACTATAACTTATAAGTATTTAATTAAATTATTTAAATAAACTGCTTATTATTATTATTAAAATAGTTTTTTCTTTCCCTTTTAAAAAGTTATATAAGGTTTTTAACTTTTTATTTAAAAAGGCTATAATAGTATTAATATATATTAAGTTTTTTAATTAGAATCTTATAATTTAAAATAATTAAATTAATCTTTTAATTAATATTAACTAGTATAT